>CAVNYN010280816.1:0-34926 GCA_963692815.1 Nyctanthes arbor-tristis | reverse complement strand
GAGTGGATACCAAACAATGTGAAGTCTAGTGTGTGCGACGTCCCACCAACTGGCCTGAAAATGTCATCGACTTTCATAGGAAATTCAACATCAATTCAAGAAATGTTCAGGAGAGTAAGTGAGCAGTTCACAGCCATGTTTCGCCGCAAGGCCTTCTTGCACTGGTACACTGGAGAAGGGATGGATGAAATGGAGTTCACTGAAGCTGAGAGCAATATGAATGATCTTGTAGCAGAGTACCAGCAATACCAGGGTGCCACTGCAGATGAGGAAGAAGACTACGATGAGGAGGGCGAAGAAGAGCACTACGAGGGCTAAATCACCAGCATAATTGGTATGGGTGTATAATACTGGACTTTGAGATGTGTCGAAAGCAGTTGTTGAGATTTGTTCTTCCTTGTGTGTTGTTTGTCCACCACCAAATTATGTAATCTTCTTCCTCTTATGTGTACCTGTTTGTTTCCATTGTTACCATTCTATTGGTTGTGTAATATTTTAGCGAGTCCAAACATCAAATTATTTGGTGCACCTTTCTTTTGGTGTGATAATGCCTATATTCAGTTTTACTCGGGGTGCCATAAAGGAACAATATTTCACTTTTATTCAGTGCTCATTTTCTTTTTAAGTGGCTGTTTGATTCTCATTATGGACATTGATTTATAATGAGAAATTATAAAGAGATGAAATGAGCAATGTAGATTTAATAGAAATTTGAAATTTATAACTATAAATAAAGAGTTGTCAATTAGTAGTCAAATCAATGGTAGGTAAAATTATACAAAGAATTCATAAAGAGAATCAAACAAGCTCTTTCTACTTTATATATCTCTCTTTACTTTGTCTTTGATTTCTTCCGTAGGCCAAAAAACTGATAATAGTTACGAATTAAATTGACAAATTAGAGTTGTAAAAAAAATGATAAAGAAAATATTGTAACCACGTAGTGAAGAAGTATGTCAGTACAAGAAGGAGCAACTAGGAATGATCCATTGGACAGGAAAGTGTCATTCGCTCAAATATTCAATGCTTCTATCAAATAATAGTCGAATAAGAGCGATCAGTACATCCAGAAAGATTCCATGTTGGTGTGCACTGTAAGATCAAATGGACAATTACCTTGCAATTAGCAATACAGTAAACTAGACTAGGATGCTCTTTGTTTCTTTGGTTTTTTAGCATCCTCTGCAAAGTCATCGTCGGAGTCATCTTCAGCAGAGCTATCATTGCTTTTGCGCTTCTTTGACAGCTTAGAAGCACCTTTGAAATCGGGGGTCTTCTTTTTCTGTGTCGAGACAGGTGTCGTTGATGATTTCTTTGTGACAGTGATGGATTTGTCGTCTTTCTTCTTAACAGTGACAACAGATTTCATTGGCGAACTGAGCTTTTGTTGCTGGGTCTTTTTCTGTTTTTTCTCAAAAACTTTCTTTGCAACTTCCTTTGGAAGTAAACCAGACTCCATCATCCTACAATTACATAAAGATGCAACGCAAAGTAATCAACAATCATGATGATACTTCAAAAAAAAAAAAAAAAAGAAGAAAAACATGAATAATGGACACGACATGTCAAATGCTAATTATAGTTTCCTCAAAAAAAAAAAAAAGGCTAATTAATAGTACCACTCTAAGATTAGTTATCCTCAATTCACAAGAAATTTAAATCTAAATTTCCAAAAAAAAAAAAAAAAAAAAAGATGTTACCATATGGTAACCACGAGGTTCCATTTCTGTACCAAGTTCAAAAGAATGAGTTTCATGAGAATTCAGCTTCCTTGGTATTCAACTATCTGGAAAGTTAAAACATCCTTGAAACAAACATTTTAAAGGTCAAATGACTTGACAGATCAAGGAAAAAACGGAAAGGATACTGTCACATCTATATATCAAACATTAAATATAGCACAAGTGGCCACAGTAATTATATGTTTATTCACAACGACCTCTTGTTCACTGAGAATGAGCATGGTAAAAAAGGCATCATAGGCAATATCACCAAATGCATATGCATCTCTCGGAGAATGCTAAACCTAATTTCCATTCATAAGAACACTAAATCTGTGTCAAATGTGCTTTTTTGCAAGACAACTGCAGGTTCAGACTGCAAACTTGTTGAATAATAAAATCCAATAAAAAACGGTCTTACATGCTGAACCAAAATCACGCACACACGACATAAGCAATTAAAAATGTGCTTCAAGTCAGATAGAGCATAGAAGAAATGAGGGAAGTTGTATGCTTTACAAGATGATAATCCAGGTGTAACTTAAATTTACATTCTTAATTGAACTATTGCGGGACAATCTTACAGCATATCGACCAAATTTCAACAGTCATGGCATTATGGATGTCAAAAGTTGCAAACTTCCCGGAAAATGTCCAAAAATTTACTTTTAAATCCCTCATTACAATGAAGAATTTATGTATCTAACTTGACAAGAATGCATAAGTCCAACTTTTTATTTTTAAATTGACTTCTGGAACAGAAGCAAGGTCATCAAAGCTACCCTTACCTTGACATAGATATTCCATGACTACTTATAAAGCAAATAGTAAATCCCCCACAATTGAAAAGAAGTGACACTACTTAACAAAAACCAAATAGCTAAAAAGACTTTATATAAGAATGCCGTAAGCTTCCAAAACTTCTTACAAAAAGACATTTATATTCAGATTGAGGCCACATAATGATCCACAAAAATATGATTTAAAAGAGAAATCAACAAGGCAGCATCCAGATTAGCTTGGCAGTTAAGGTTACTCAAGAGTCAAGTGTAGTTTTTAGAGGTTAATGATGCATATTAAAAAATAAAGACGACAAAAGGCTCAACCTGCCATCAAACAACAAGTAGTTCATATAATAATTAAAGATATGATAGAAGAACACGTTTAATTTAATTGCACGCTAGACGATTTGAAACAATGTGTTAATTAATTCATTGAGGAACATGCGATAGAAGATCTCTTTTTAAGCTGAGTAGAAACTAAAAATCCTGTCCATGTCATTGAAAATCTGTGCTCAAATTACTAAATTCATTACATGATTATCAGGATATTACATTATGTCCCCTCCGTGGATTCTCTATTATGGCCTATAAAAAGCAGGCTATGACTAGGAATTCAACTTCTTTGGATGAAATGCAATATTGAATCAATGATCCTTAAAATAAATAAATAAATAAAATAAAATAAAATCTCTCCGTAATATAACACAAGCCACACAGCATAAATTAAACCAGGAACTTTGGAACATCTGTTAAGCTTAATATTCCACATTAGTTAGATATTTGAGCTATAACCAGGCTACTACTGTTGACAAGTTCAAATTTTAAGATGTAACCCTGTGTCTTAATACAGTGTCACACACCATTAAACTCAAGAGCACTTCGGTCTGCCTAAACTTCTCAAAGGAGCATTCCTGTGACAAGATTAGTTCCTGAATAAAATGTTAAGGGCATGTCATTAGATATCTAAACTATAACCGAGACAAAAGGTTTTGGGCAGCTACCCTTGACCGGCACACAAAGTGTTATTAACATCCATAACAGTTGTCTTTTTTGCATCAACATGATGTGAAAGTGCTAATTTTCTACTTCCCCATCTAGCTAGGTCTGGGGGTAGGCACCGGCCGGGTGGAAGTTACAGACACCAATTGAGTTTCGCCAGTAAATAGAGAAAAGAAAAAAAGTTCACGAATTTTGATAAATCAAAGCTCGCCTCATACATTTTAACATGGAAAATGTAGAAAAATATTAACCAGGAAAGTTTTGTAGAGGTAGAAAAAGAATAATTTCTCACCAAATTGCGGCCATCTCACTTGTGGGCACTTGCTGATACAGAGTCTCATAAAATATCCTTAATGGGTCTCTCTACAAATCCTCAGTTCAAGAGAAATACATCCCTGAATAAACCGTTTGTTTGAATACATACCCAAAACATATATCACAAGAAAAGCAAAACTTACTTCCCCTGGAGGGTCCCTCTTTTGACCTGGAAAATCATACACTTTCTTTTCCCTTTTCTTGCCATCCTTGTCATTTGCTTTGGCAGCACTTTTCCTCTTATCTTCCTCTTCCCTTTTCTTTTTCTTTTGTTGCCCCTAAGAAAATCCGAAATAACAAAATAGAAACAAAAAATTCCAAATTGAAATGCAAATCCATTAATCAGTGCCGAAGAATCACCAGAATGTGCACGCCTTACCTTGTTATCAGCCTTCTTGGACGACTTTTTCGAGGGGGTCTCTTCAAATTCTTCGTCTTCATCTTTATCTTTCACTTCTTTCCCTTCTTTCTTGACTTTTTTCTGGGTTTTAGAAGTAGCATTGCTGTTACTGGCGGATTTCTTTTTCCGGTTTCCAAAAGCTGAAGCTATATACTGTTCATATTCATCTTCATCTTCATCTTGAACCTCCTCTTTCTTCACTGGTTTTGAATCTTCCGAAGGCATTTCCTAAACAATTAACTCAAATATTTGGATGTAATAATTTCGTGAAATAAAAAAATAAATTTTGGTGGTTGTACGAGGCGAAAGAGAAGGGTTTTTGTTGTCCTCGAGAACTAAAGACGTTTGTATACCCTTTTTGATGCAAAAATTTTCAAAGTTGAACTGGGCTCGGCTTTTCGCTTTGGGCTCTCCACTGTGTTCCGTGGTGGAGTGCTTGTTCAGCCAGAATGGCCCAATTATTTAGGGGCATTCATATATTCCATTATTACCCTATTAGGTAATTGGCGCAAAACGTCTATACTTTTTAGTTCTTTTGTACAAATCGTCTTTACTTTTCATTTTTTGACAATTACATCTTCACCTTTGTATTTTTTTGATAGAATTAGTCCCTACCGTCACCCGCCGTTATTACGTCCGTTTGTCAACCTTTATATTTAGGGTAATTGGCGCAAAACGTCCCTACTTTTCAGTTCTTTTACGCAATTAGTCCCTACCTTTCATTTTTTGGTGAAAGGTAGGGATGTTTTGCACCAATTACCCTATTATTATTGTTATTGTTGTTGACGATTGAAGGGTCGTTTTTCTTTCTTATCGGCCCCTAAAAAAAGTAATAGATGCTATCTATCAATTCTCATAGTCATTCTCCCTTTTCTTGTTACTCCGTTTCAACTATCTTCTTGTTCCTCTTGTTTCATTTCAATCTTACGGTCCGCATTTACAATATACTAGTTGTAGTTGTAGTAGTAGTTATTATTATTGGGTTTTCTCGAAGAGGTGGTATTTTCCTTATCAAAGATGCTCTTTAGAGAGCATATATATGCACAAATCCAACCCCAAAATTAGTTATGCCTTTTATTTACTATATATATACACATATGTCCTTGGCCAATGGCCATCGCCATCTTCATCTTTAAAGCACATTTTTGGGACGAAAGTTTACAGAAAAGAAAGCAAAAAATACACATGGAGTGTTTGATGAGAGAAAGAAGGAGAATAAGCGGGACTAAATACCAACCCCAACATTCAACACCTCCATCCCCTGTGCCTATTCTAGTCTTTTATGGCATATTCTTCATGTTTTTGTCTTTTCAATCTTATTTACAGTTCAAGGAAAAAGTGGAAAAAAAGCAAGATGCAGTTGAGGCTGCTGTTCTTCCTTCTGCCCCTACTGGGGATGTTGACACTCGCAGTTGTGGTGATGCAAAAGAGGTGGTGGCTTCATACTGAAGGCTAGCCTACCGACCGGTAGGCTGTGATATGGGAAGTTCTCTCTGGGTTTTGACGCCCACATGCTCTGTACGCCGAGGCCAGGGGAGTTCTCCACTGGGCTTGCTTGTGGTTCTTTTGCTGCTTCTGGTGATGGTTCATTATCGATCTTCCATTCAGTCGAGCTTAATTCGGTTAATTTAGCATTGCTCAATATCAATTGTATGCGTTGGAATGAACATGATTGGAAAAACAGTTATTTCTTGCTTTATCTTACCGAGTTCGATTATGGACCAATGCATTATGCAGTAAGGTGTAAGCCAAGCGTTACACTGATGATAGGTTAATGTTTATAATAAAGATGAAAAGATACTACATATTAATACAAAGCATAATGGCTTTTTTATTATAGCTAATTTGAGTTTTGTTACCAATGATTTTCCAGTTCAGGACTGAAAACCCCCCCAGTGTTTAAGTACTCAGGCAAAAATTTCTTCAACAGATTCGGTTTTTACATTAGTTTCCAGGTTCAACTCTTCTAGTTGCGACTGCTTCTCCTTTGCCAATTTTCTGAGCCTGGCAAGCTCAAGATCCTTGCTCATCTTCCTCTTGTACATCTCGGAAAAAGTGATAGGCTCCTCGAGCACCAGCTTCTCCCCTTCTCTGACTTTGAGAGGGTAAACTATGGCCTCTGGTGCTGGATTTTGGAAAGTTGCAATTGACAATCTGCTGCAATTTGAGTTCACTACTGCCTGGTGATCTGCATTCTTAAACCTCCCATTGCTTAGGTACTGCATACAAATAATTAAAGAAAGAATTAATCTTTTTAGACCTCTATGTAAAGAATTTTCATAAAAATCAATAGCTAATCTTCTGATAACATGCTGTGAGTGACACAAAACTTACATGACCATGGTCACCAAGATTAACCACAAAAGCTCCCTCCACAGGCTGGACAGTGATCCATGTCTTGCCACCATCCCTGGTGGCCTGAAGCCCACCAACCTGATCCTGGAGCAGCAGAGTAATGGTGCCGGGATCCGTGTGCTTCTTGAGTCCCAGTGTGAGGTCTGGTTGAGGACATTTTGGATAGAAATTCACCACCACTTTCTGATCCATATCAACACAAGCCTTAGTCAGAGCTTCCTTTTCAAGATCCATGGCTTCTGATAAAACCTCCAGCAATTTGCAGGCCAAATTCATCAACTGCTCACTGTAAGCCTCCGTCATCCCTCGCCACCCCTCCGGCTTATCGGGCCACCGGGAATAGTCACGATTCTTTATTGGGTATGTAAAATATGTCACAATCTCCCTCCAGTCCTGCACTGCTTCCCCCTAAGAACGGAGAAAATGCATTAGGAGAAATTAGACAACAATGGGTGGAAGAATTAAATGTTCGAACTACCTGGAGGTGACTGGAGACGATGAAACCCCCTTTCTTACCGCCGGACATATCAAACTGGAGCTTCTCTGCGACCGGCAAAGCAAAGAACTCGTGAGCCAAACGAGTCATTTCGGAAATGAGTTTGGGTTCAACCCCGTGATCAACCACCTGAAATATTCCCCAGTCTTCACAGGCTTCAACTATTTTCTGACATATCTCGGATCTCCGGACACTGGGTTCATCCAGTCCGGCGAGAGATATCACCGGAATTTCTTTACTGAACTCGTTGTACGCCACCTTTGGCCGCTCATCTTCATCTCTGATGAATTTCTGCTGCAGGGTTTTCTCTTGCGCTAGTGATGCTAGCGTTGCTGCCATTTTTTCTGAAAAATTTACTGGCCCGGAATTGGAGTATGTTATGGGGTTTATATATTTCTGGCAAGGCGGATTATGGGGAAGGGGCTTCTTTATATGATCCTGCGACCGAGAAGCAGAGCGCATTTCCTTCCTCGTGCCAAACCTATCTATTCTATTTCTATAGCAAAGAACAACACTACCCCATCCAGAAATACTTAGAATGACATGATGTGACAGCGATAATGGAAATACCAATTCTCTTTCCCTCAAATTGAGAGCAAATGCATATGACAAATATATTAACTCAACATATGTACATCTTTCTATACAACTATTCTGAACAACTAAAATTATCATATAGTAAATCAGCGAGATTTACATGTATGTTTAGTTCATAATAATCTTATTAAGGAAGTTGATTAACCCATTTTTAGCTTTCTCGTTGACAAAGTCCATAAAAGGGACTTGTGTGATTGAACTCTTGGTCCAACAAGTTACAAGTATATTGTTTTATTTGTCAATTGTCAGCAGTTACGTTGAGGATGCCAGAAAGTTTTCAATTGGACATAACCCTTTACATAAATACTAGTAGTAGTTGCGATGTATGGCCACACTTGCAACACATAATCGTACCAAGTTTACTAATTGTGCAACAACACGTAGTGGGTTGGGTTGGATGTGCGTGGAATTAATTCGGCCTTCTACAAACCCGTGCATTGCATTGAAACGTCATTCAAAGAGTAGATGGCTACATACATGCCTCTTGGGAAGCAAGAGAATATTGCGGCAATACTCCCCGATTTACTGACCTAGTTGTAATTTCATCCAAGAAAAATGATAGGTGTACTACAACTCCCGTGCCCGAGATAATGCCAGAAGGTGTAAAATTCAAAAATGCCCTCTAATTCAAACAAGATTTAACAACTCCTCTCCCATTCTTTCCCGTCTATGTAACACAAAGGGGATGTGGGTATGACAACTCTAAAACTCCACCCTCCATCCTCTATCGGCGCTCGTCGATCTGAGTATTATGTCACTGGAAAAACAAATGTCTCTACCAGATTCGGTAGTCTGAAACACTCTTCCTTTGGATCTGGGTTCTGAAATGTCTCTGCCCGAAAAGAATTGGAGAACCAAGCATTATCAAACCTTTACTAAACATGCAATCATTCACCAATTCTAAACGTGTGATAGGCAAAAATTTAAAGTGCTTTATTTCAAACCTTATAAATAACTTCGTTGAAAGGTCAAGGGGCAAAAGCTGCAATTTTTCCTATTTATTTCACTTTAATGAAGTGCAATATGTTAGGTGGTTTGTCTGGCTATTATAATTCTAGAAAGAAGAAGCAGAATAATAATAATAATAATAATAATAATAATAAAATAAAAGTACTTTCAGAACATAGGTGAAGCAAAAAGAAAAAGCCGCAAGTTCCATCAACCAAGATATCCAAATAAACAAAAATAAACTGAACGGTGACAAATGACGATCAAATTTAGGTTACAAAACAAATTCCCCACCATACTATACAAAACTGCAAAACTCCGAAAAATACTGATAAAGGTTAGCACCATAAGAAAAATGGCAAAGTGCAACAAGTTTTTACATTACCAAGAATAAAATACAAGCATAACAACAAAACCTGTGAAACAAAGATTGAAGAACCAGAAATCACCGCCATACAGCTAAGTATTGGCTCTGCCATTCACAAAATTTACATACATAAAAAACCTGGGATAGCTTCAAATGCTCTAAGAATACCGTAGACTCCTAAAACCCGAGTAGAGGGCAGGGTTTGACTAATTAATAGTTTGGCACTTCTGTATTTGTAAAGAATACGAATGCTAGCAAAATCTAAAACCTATATGGTCTACAGACGCATCCTCAATCTACCGTGAAATTGCACGTAGATAATTATACCTGTTAGTATAAATTATACAAACATGCTTTAAGAATCAGAGAATCCAATAAGTAAAGGGGTGATCAACTCTTCAATTTAGGGACCTTAGATGAGGACGTGAACAATTTTGGAGTATCTGGGATGGTAATGACATCAGCTTTTCTCTTTGAACTGCTACTTCCCTGCACAAACACCATTTCAAGATCTAAATGAGTTTACAAGTAGAATTCTTCAATAGAGACAGATCATGTTTTTGCAGAACTTTCATAAAATCTTCAACTCTTGCCAACGCATACCACGTGCCCAATGCTATACACCATGGATTTTCTTATCCAACCAGCACTTATCTTTCTTCTATATTAGTCGCTGTACTCTTCATTTGAGTGGGGCTCATACTTGTGGCCAAAATTCATAATCGACTCATTATCTTGCATTTTTCATTTCAGTTTGCAGGCATTTCTGTGTTCATACTGGTGAAAATCACTTTCTATTTCTTAGGAGATTTTAGGGTATTAGAACTCATCATGAAATCATGAATGCATAAACTCAATAGACAATGTCATCAGATTACACTATCTTCCCCCGCCCCGGGTGGTGGGTGGATAAAAAAATGAAACTTTCAGAGCACACAGTGCAACAGTAAGGTAATGACCTGATTTCAAGTGCAACGTACAAAACAAGACATACAAATATAAGTTTAAATGTTCACAAATGAAACCTTCAACAATTCTCCATATAGTCTGTTCATCTGATACCCTCTTTCGTTCTTTCAAATCCCCGTTTCCCTCTCATAAACACACAGAAATGGAAAAACTTCAGCACAATCATATATTCAAGTCTCCAACTGTCGATATGTCTAGAAATAAACCTACTTTACTTTCAAGAAGCATTAAATTCCAACCTCATCAAGTGGTCAAACCAACACCTAATGATATTGCTGCTTTTCCATTAAGCGTTCTCTCTTCAAGATCAACCCAATACTACCTTCCACTACAACTAAACTGTGGACAACATACCAGATTGCAGAAGCTAAAAGCTCAGTAAAAAAACACCAAGTAATTAAACCATATACAGTTAGGTACATAAAAGAGCTTTTCCAAAAGTTTTTGCTCATTGCTTTGATTCAAATTTGAGATGCATTCACCCATTTTAGGTCATTGGTGTTTGCTGATATATATCAAGATATCATGATAGTTCATAAATCAAGATCAGATAGGAAGTGCAAGTTGCACAATTTAATTGAGAACTAGATAGAAAGTCCTGGACAAAGAGGATAAACACAGATGGAAGAGAGGGAAAGAAGGTGGGGGTTGGGAATCAAGTGCTAATTCACAATTCTTGATATTTATTATGGCGAATGCATGTTCATATTTATTAGAAATGGAAAATGCATATGCATACATATATAATGTACATGCCTGAGCTTATGAATGTGAGTAGAATCAGAAAGATGAGAAAATGGGACAGGACCTTAAAGGCAAGTTGCTTCTTGGGAGCTTTTCCCCCGGTTGACTTGCGAGCAGTTGGCTTTGTAAGTTCTAACTGCAGATTCCCAAATAAAGAGATATAAAGTTAACCCAATTTTTATTTTGTTATTCTTTGGGAAGAAAACTTATAACCATAATGTCACAAGAAAACCTTATGCCTGCTGAACTCAAATGCAGTTCCAGATATAAATCCCAAAAAAGGGTGCATGAAAATTTAAAGAATCACCAAAACCCCGAGGTAGAGGGCCATGATATACATATTTAAATACACTCATCCAAGAAAATTTAGCCTTTTTGGAATCTGAACAAGATTTTGAAAAACATGATAGCAATTTTGTCCAACCAGAAATGGAGATTGGTGACCAGATATTGCTTCTGTCAGCTGTATGATTAATTCAAATAGCAGGCAAGCCAAGTATTAGCATATTCATGTATTGTCACCACAAAAGAAAAAGCAAGCCCCAGTGCACGCGCGCACACACACTCAAAAAGAAAAAGAAGAAAGAAAAACCCAGGCATGCTAAACTGAAATAGATTATGTGGATTTGTTCTTCCACTCTACCCTATCAAGTTTCGAGAGCATACAACATGACATATAAGCAAAACCTTTTTTAAGGGATTATTAGCTGTGAGGTTCTCCATCTAATAAAGCATTTTTCCAATTTCAAACAGTTAGGATTTGCATGGAATTGACTAGGACGAATCAAATTTTTAAAACCACACGTTTGTTAAGAAAATAATTCTTCACAAGTTTCAATAATTTTTCTCTAACTTTTAACCACACGTTCCCCCAAAGAATTACTTTTTGGAAAATCAAATCTCGGGGGGGGCAACGCAGCCTCTTACTTGTCTGATTTTTTATTTTTTAAACAGGAAAATATTAGATGATGTCGCTCAGTGGATATGCCTGCAGCCAAGGGCAAACGGCACCACATCACAGTATTCTCTCATTACCGGGATAGTTTCAGCAATCTTGCTGATGGACTTCCTAATATGATAATACTCTATTGTACAATTGTAAGCAAAAGTATATTAACATTGTTGAATTGAACAGATACAATGCCACATACCTAAGAAGCAAGTTTAAATCATGAAATTATCCCTTGGAAAATAGGGAGGAAGCACTAAAATAGAAGTACATGTATCAACAGGAAGTAACCTTTTTAAGAGCTTCTGAAGAACCTTGTTCATTTTTCACCGTTATTGCCCTTCTTTCCATGCTATTTTTCTTTGATCTCCCTGATTGCTCCTGGCATCGCCGTAATGCAGGTGTTGCAGATGGTCTGGACTTTGCAAGTTCTATGTCCTTCGAAAGTTTGAAAATTTCTTCACTCTTCTTGTTTGAGTCAGATTCCAACTTCGCATAGTCACTTCTTAACTTTTCACGAGAAAACTGTAATTCCTCTATTTTGCTCATAAGTTCCTTTACTTTCTCATTTGAAAATTCCACTTCAGCAGATTTCCTCCTCAACTGATCTGTTAAATCAGCTTCCATAGTTCTGTATTGGTTCCATACAAAATTTTTCTCAGCCAACAGAGCACAAATCTCAGTGTTCTTTTCCGCTTTACATTTCTCAATTTCACCTCTCAGCTTCCTCACTTCATTTTGTAGTTCACCATGTCCCCAGCCTTCTCTAGCATTACTAGCACCATTTGATAAATCCTACGAGTATATCATCCACATTAAAAGCACCGTATAATGGAAAACCATAAAATATGTCAACAATATAAATTCGTGTACCTTAGGCTCTGCACATTTCTGAGAGAGGTAGTCAAACCGTTCCCTGAAGTCTGACAATTCACCGTTGGCATCTTCTGCATTTAACATACACAAGTGAACCATGTAAGTTGGAATGAAATAAGAATCAATCATCAGGACATTTCAATTAAAAAATAAGAATAAAATCAACTTCTTTCACTGCATCTCCACATACGCCAACACAAGAAAAAACGAAATTCCAAAGAAGTTGAAAGGAAAGCAAATTTTCCAGAGAAAAAGGATATCGAAAAACTAACCATATTTGTGCCTAAAAATAAAAGCCTCTCTCTCTTTTAAGCCCGTCAACAGTTCAGATTTGGCCGACTGCACTTTTTGCTCCAATTTCATCTGCTCCAGAAATTCCCAAATTATCCACTCTCGCAAAACCCTAAATAAACTACCGTCAAGAAAATTAAGTTTGATAAAGAAAACCGATTTTTACCTGAAAGATTAAATCTTGCAAATATTTGACTCTGTCCTCAAGAATTTGTCTTTCGTTCTGTAGATTCTGCGACAACTTCACTAAAGCGTTGAAAATCTTGTCCCATTTTTTCTCGCGGACGGAAGATTTATCAGGAGATATGCGTTTCCCCATTGCAAAGATTGGATACAATAGGCAAAATAGTGCAGTAGAAATTAACGAGGTTAGGGATTTGATGGGTATTCACTATTCAGGGAGCAGAAGAGGGAAGTGGGAGATTCAACGGTCGAATTTTTTGATGATATGTGAGAATTTTCGAACGGTCGAAATTGGTATAATACTTTTGGTTGGTAAATGGTACTTAAAGCATCTCCGATGGGTGGTTGGTCATTGAAAAAAGTCTTGCCAAATAAGAAAAAATGTCACCTAATTTAAAAGAGAAATTCTAAGGGGACATTTTTATGTGACATTTTTATGTGGCACATTTGTATTGGATAATAAAAAAGTAGTTATGTAATCATTACCCAATAAATGTGTGTCACATGAAAATATCACCTAATAATGTCCTCTTTTTATATCTCATAGAATTGCTCAATTTAAAAACCCCTCTCCAACACTAAAAGTCACCCACCGAAGGCATGTGCAATGGCACCTCCAAGCAAGCATGCATGAATGTCCACATGAAGGTCTGAAATCAGACCCAAGAGTACACAGTCAACTCGTCCAAAATTTATGTTCCCAATGCCAAAAAGAAATGCAGAAATTTGATAGAACTTGGGGGGAATTTTTCCCGGCAAAAGGGTACCCCTTTGTGTAAAGAAAATCACAATATTAGATGATTCATAGCACCATTTTTTTCTCTTTCTATACAAGAAAATCGCATCTGCTAAATTTCAAAAGGGGTTCAACGAGAAGAAAGCAAGACATTGCAATGGAGGTAAACTTTATAAGTTTATATCTTGGTTTAATTCATTGCTTACAAATTCTTTAAATCTTCCTTCAACTGGGTTTTGACGCTTCAATTGGGTGATTTGAAGAAGACAATTACCCACTTCCCCTTGCAGAGAATATATGACAGTATTTTTGGGGTTTCTTTCCTTTTCATATCATGGACAGTAGATAACTATGGAGTATACTTAAATATATAGAGACAATGAAGATGAAGCTTATTGCCGACAATGGTGTTCGGGATGTTTGATTTCCTCTGGCTTTCAGTTTCCTCATTTTTCTTTTTGGTTTGGGTAAAGTCACGACAACATCACTGGAGAAGATTAAATGGGGTGTGTTGTCTATTTAATGGACTTTATGCCACATCGGAATAGACTTTGTTAAATTTTTTGCCACATAAACTTGAATGGCCTTTGAGCATTAAAGATGCTCTTAGCGAGTTGAACTGTTGAAAAGTTCATGGCTTGTGTTACGCTATTTATATATTATCATTTACTTGAGCAATTAGAAGTGGGTCCTTGATATTATGTATTTATTACATTGACGTCCCTAAAGTTTATTTTCTAGCAGATTAAGTTTCAGAGTTCTTAATAACTTCCATTATGGCTATAGAATGTAGTGCCCGGATGAGAGGGCAATTGTTCTTGGTAATTACATTGGCTCGTGAAGTGAAACTCCCTGGGTAGAGCTTTCGCATTGGCATTCCTGATTGTGAAATATCCACGGATTGTCACCCATTGAACTCCCATAATATGGCCAAATTTATTCCTCAATGCAAGTATTCAACACCCCTCTAGATTGAGTCTGATCCATACCGATTAATAGCATCCCATACTTAGGATGTATTCATCTTCTAGTCCCAAATGATTTGAACCGTCTGTTAAGTCAGCCAATACGAATGCGATACTCACTCATAAATATGGCTAATTGTCACAATCTATTCATTCATGTTGTTTGGCAATCCTGCATTTTTCTTCTATTTCATTTCAAACAGGACAATTTGTGTAAGAGATGTCCTTTCCGTGCATTTTCGTTTATTTGACCAATAAATATCAAACTTTTAGCTAAAAGGATGGAATTAATAATAAAAATTTATACAAGTATTCATGCATTTATCAATTTATTTCTACAATTGGATGTGTAATTCCATCCACCTATCATCATAATGCTCATAATAGAATAAAATCTCAAAGGTGTTTTATTCTCTCTCTCTCTCTCTCTCTCTCTCTCTCTCTCTCTCTCTTTTTCATTTATTATAGTTTTTTTTTTACCGAAACATTTATTATAGTTTTTACGTAATATTGATTTGATATCTAAATAACTATCACCAGTTTTTCTAAGGAAACAACGTTAGTTCTTTTATGAAACTAACTTTACCATAAAAAGCAAAAAACTATGGGTGGTTTCAAGAAACCACTAATGATTTTTTACTTTATTTAGCAAAGTTAGTTTCTTAAAGAAATCAATGTTATTTCCCCTTGGAGAACTGATGTAAAAAAAAAAATCAATGTTATTTCTTTAGAAAAATTCCAACTACATTTGTACGGTTTAAATATTACGAGTATCCCTACCCGTGAACGCACGGGTTGAATACAGCATTACATTAATCAAATAGAGCATTATATCCGAATACAAATATCTATCGATTGTTTTATAATGGTCAATAAAATTGAAGTACAAAACTAAATGAAACATCTATTTAAACTAAATGAGATATTGTAAACCAAAATATAATATAGAATCAATAGACATATGTGATTTTCTATGGAGAGCTCACATCTCCTTTTAAAAAGTGTAAATTGTCAAGTGATTGCGTGTGATTGAGGGTTGGGGGATTGAGGTCTCCGTAAGGGAAGATATGAGCTCTTTATAGCCGGACCAACAGATATATACTAATTACACTGAAATGTACCCAATGATAATAAACAAACAGAGAATATTTGGAAAGAAAACTGCAATAAATTTTGGGGGAAATGGGACAATTCTAGCATTATTATTAAAAACTGGAAAAGTTAACATATTACACTAAGATTATGAATACAAATTATTATTATTCCTGAGTATGTATTGAATATAAACTTTTCTACATACTCCTTGTAATCACTTGAGGAGATGTAGAACCTGTTAGCATGAAATAATGTGTACATAAGCATTGAGAAAAGTTGCATTCTTATGGAAAATAAACATGTTCATTATATATAAACATGCTATATATATATATATTCAAGTAGGATAATACAAAACTTCAAATATTATTACAATAAATATAGCCTAATAGTTCATCACACATTTCCTAGAAATGATCAAATAAAACACATACATCCGATGATAATTTCCACTTCTTGATAGTTACAACTCAACAGTTGAAGAACGAATAAGAGCAATTTAGATTAAGAACAAAATAAGTAAATTACACATGTTCAATCAGCCCATCAGCATGTCAAAATAAATTATCCAGGGGTCAAGGATGTATTGAAACTCTTAAATAATGCCATAAAGTAAATGATATTTTCAAAATAGAAAGCACCCACTATATATAATTATTAACTCATGTAAATTAATATAACAGAGCATAATTCAAACCAAGTAATGGAGGTCTAACTAATGGTGATAATCAATAGAGAGACAGACTGAACAATATAAAATTTGACATTAGATGAAATTTATACTGCATTGATGATTGTAGAAGAGTATAGTATCGCTTACTAAATTAATATATAATAAAATATATAACATACCTTAAAAAACATATGACACTGTGAATTCTATTTCAAAAATAAAATGCACCAAAGATGTCCATCTATTAATATTTTGTATAAAAAAAAAAAAACAAAGTAATCAATTAGTTAAATATACATTAAATGCAATAATGATAAAGTTACCAATTTGAGACGTGTATTGTGACGAATGATTTCATAAATATTAACTATGTATTCCATTTATTTCAAAAACCCCGTGTCATAGGAAAAACAATATAAATATTATTAGGTGAATTGAAAAGATAGTCCTAATCTATTATCTCCTATGAATGAATGTGAGTCGAGTGATCGATTAATCAGAAGATTAGTTTCTTTAAAAACGTCACATTCATTAATAAGGGCCCAATATTTTGTATCAATCTTGGTTTAAAGATAATTACTCAATTTAGATGTTGAGTTACGTTTTAATGTCTCTATCAACATCTAATAAAGATCTAAATTAACAAACTAAAGGTTGGACATCTAGAATTTCATTTTTGAAAATTAAAAAACAAAAATGAAGATGGGGTGCACGTTTCTAGCGTCTCAACCAAGTGATTTCAAAGAAAATCATCACAATTTAATTCGCAGTACAAAACCGAGCAACAACAAATAAACAAATGTAGGAACAAAAGGAAAGGACAAAAAGCTACCTTGCACCGAAGCTTTGGAAGATGGGAATGAAAGACCTAGGAAAGACTTGAACCAAGACCACGTAAAAGCAATACACCATCCCTCCCAAGCTGCTATACTTTTCTAGTATCCCAGCCATACATTGCACGGGTAGAATACAACATTACATTAATCAAACAGATGATTATATTGTTTATCTACAATGTCACTAATCATTATATTGTCCCTAATTATAAAGTTTTTAGCTGTATGAGAATTGGATGGTTTATTTTAGCAAATTGACCTCCATATATTTGTTTTTATATAGATGGCACAAGTTGTTGCATTGACATTCAATAATAGGAAAAAGACTTTTTGTACGCAACATGCACGTATAGGGAATTCAAATGAGATATGTAACAAATAGTTAAGACCAAACAGATTTATTTTTTGAAAAACATGTACGCATGGCCATTATATATGAACATTACCCATGGACATTATCCATGAACATTATCCATCAAAAAACTTGTTTAAACGGGTAGGGAAAACATTATACATGAACAGTTCCACTAATGTTTCCATCAACTTATTAACTGCGTTAAAATGAGATACATGTACAACTAAAAAAACTGACCATGCCTAACACATTTTAAAAGGGCATAAAATGAAGGCAAGCAAGACAATAGTTTGTGAAATCAAATATATCAAACTCAAAATAGAAAAGATGACATAGATCCAAAATCAATCAACCTACCATTAAACCAATATTGACTTCCCAATATTTTGTATCAATCTCGCTTAAAAATAATTACTCAATTTAGATTTTGAGTTACGTTTTAATGTCGACGCTCTTCCGATCTAATAAAGATCTAAATTCACAAAATGAAGGTTGGACATCTAGAATTTCATTTTTAAAACCTAAAAACCAAAATAAAGATGGGGCTGCATGTTTCTAATGTCTCAACCAAGTGATTTCAAAAACAATCATCACAATTTAATTTGCAGTACAAAACCTAGCAACAACAGATAAACAAATGTAGGAACAAAGATGAAAGGACAAAAAGCTACCTTGCACTAAAGCTTTTGAAGATGGGGTTGCATCGGGGTCATCCGCTGCCGGCACTTCTGTTGTCGCCCTAGAGGCGGCGGCAACGTGGTCTGCTTGGGAGTTGGGCTCAGCCGCCGCGGGTCTTCTGTTGTCAGGGCAGCAACAATAGAGTTGTGGTTGATTCGAGGTCAGCTGCTGCCAGTTCTTTTATGGTCACCCCAGAGGCGGCTGCGACAGGCTGTGCTTGAGAGTAGGCCACTGCCGGGTATATATAGTCACCCAAGGCGCGGCTGTGAGGGACAGAGAATCAAAAAGCAATAGAAACCACCGGAGCTCCAGTTGATTCGAGCTCACCCGCTGCCGGATCGTTAGTTGTCGCGCCAGGGCCAGCGGCTACGGGGTTAATTTGAGAGTCTCCACAACCAATTGCAAATTAGGTTTTCACGCAAGAAGAAAGAACAAAATGTCTCCAGAAGCTAAATTACAAAAACGCCATTGTCTTGAAAAGGGAAAATTAAAAAACACGCGTTATAGAAGGGGGAAAAAATTACTCAGGCTGATGTCATGATGACATCAACAATTATAGGCGGGAAACTGGAGTCTTGACTACTCTTGATTTATATTATAATAGATTTTGGCTCATCATAATTCACAATTATAGTGAGAATTTAATACCAACTTTGTAAAACTTGCTTGAAATCACAATGAAAGGAATTTGATACCTATAACCCAAATGCTTTTATCTTACGATGATGGTATAATAAATATGCTTGATTTCTAACCTCTCAGTATGTCATCTTTTCGGTACAATTTTTGGCACATATCCACCCCAACCCTCACTCCAAAACACCAAAAAAGAAAAAAAAAAAAAAAAAAAAGAAAACTTACTTATTGGAAGGAAATGTAGCATTGAAGAACATGGGCGTAGTCATCATTTAATGTAGGGGTGCGTCGTAAGTGTCAAAATTCATTTTATATATAGTTTTTTTTTTCCTAAAGCATACTTCTTAAGGTTGAAAAAATAATTTTGGGCCAAACCGTCAAAACCTACCCCCTTTCCACGCCCCTGTTGAAGAGTGACTCTATGCTCCATGGATACTAGTTTCCGCTAACAGACACAAAAAGAGTTACTCTATTCAATCACCCAATTCTGATACTAAGAATAAATATTGTGAAGTATTGAAACAGTTCTCTATATCTAACATGTTTTTTATATTATTATTAACCAGTCCTGACAAAGCACAAGGGGATAGACCATGGGGGTTTGTTTGGTAAAGTAACTGCTTATCGGGTTATTTCAAAAGAGTTCGAGTTACCATTCTTATTGTATGATCTCTAAATTTTAGGATTGGGTGCCGAGTTGGTCGGGTCGGTTTTGGGCCAAACTCGAAACCGACTCAACAATTTCGATTTGGGAAAAATTCTGCCGAAACCAACCCAACTCCAGTTTGAGTCGGGTTGGTTGGTTGGTTGGTTTTAGTCGGGTTGGTCAAGTTCACTGAGCTTTTTCTTATCTCAAGTCAGTTTTTCAGGTTAATTGTCAATTTTTTTAAAGTTTAACCCGCCCGAAACCAAGCCAGTTGGGTCGGATTGGGATGGGTTGGTCGGGTTACTAGGGCAAAATGCCCGACCAAATTGTACTTATTAAAAAAGGAAATGGATAAAGGAAAGGGTCAAGGGGCCACAAAAAAAAAAGAAAAGGAAAATATCAACAAGTTGATTTATGCCACGTATCTAGCCGTACGATCCCTTCCAAATTGGCATACGCCGAGCAAGATGTGTGGAAGATATCGCTTTCTTACAATGGAAAAACGTGCATGACAAGCACATAATCCACGCGCACGTGCAGCCCACTTCCTCTCCATAATACGGGGAAAGCACCAAACTTGCTTAAAAACCAAGCGAGTAAGAATTACATACTGTACTGGAGAGATGACCCTTTTGGATTTTCCGACCCAAATCCAGTTTGGCAATTTCCCGTTTAAAAAAGGACAAGCCAGTTGTGGGATTGGCGGAACCCGTCTCGGACTTTCCCATAAGCCGACGTGCCAGTCACCTTTCATCCTCAATAGACTAGAGTTGACTGGCTTATCCATTTTCACAAAATATTCAACCGGGAGTATCCGGTTGGTCACCGAGCAGCAACCCCATAACAACCAGCACATATATTTACCTCGTTTGCCGCATGGTCCTCTTTCTTCCATTTATTCAACTCTGTAACTGTTACTAAAAAATAATACCCCTGTTGTTCCCACGACTTATCCGAGGTTTGTCCTAAGCTCTTCTTTGTTGTATTTTCTGAATATATCTTTCTGAACTCATGTTCAGAATAATACATTGAATTACATTGTCTCTTTTGTTGGATCTGTGTTGAAGGTAGATTTTTTAATGTTGTAGTAGTAGTAGTAGTAGTAGTAGTAGTAGTAGTAGTAGTAGAAATTTGCAATTTTTGAGTTTTTTGTTTCTTGTCTGGATAAAGTAAAGGTGTTTCGACTTCCATTTGTTCATCACTATCTGGGTTTCTTCTAATTTACCAACAAGGGGAAAAAAAGAAAAGGAAATTGATATCCCATTAATGTTCTGACTTTGTAATTATATATTGTATGATCTCATTCTGCTGATGTGTTCTTGATTATATGCATCCTAATGAGGTGGATTTCTTGATTCTGATTTGCTGGTGCCTTGGAAAGCAATTCGTCAAAATCAGCCGACAGTTCGTCAATTTTAATGGGTTGACTTTTCTAATAGGCATTTTGGGGGTTGTTTTTCTGTTTTCTGTTGCTTGCAACCGTAAAATCAGTTTAAAAAATTTGTGGGTTGACAAATAGATGTGATATTTTGGTTTCCTTATTGCTTGGAATCAAGATTTTCTTTCATCAATTGCAGATCTTTCGATTAGTCATATTCTATTGGAAATTAGTGAAAAAGTTCGAACATGTCTCCTACTGTGGATGCTCATCAAAATGGAACATTGAAACATCATGAGTCCAGTTCATCCTTGTTTGAAATAGAAGAATCTGATTTGTCCAGATTGCTAGACAAACCTAGACCTGTTAATATAGAAAGGAAGAGATCGTTCGATGAGCGATCCTTCAGTGAAATGTCCATTTCATCCCCACCCCGCCAGTTTTACAGGAATACTGAGAATTCATCCCGTGTTTTTGACACTCTTGGGAGTCTTTACTCTTCAATCAAGTCCGGTGTAAGTACCCCGAGATCGGTTAGTTGTGTTGAGACTCATCCTATATTTGCCGAGGCCTGGGTGGCCTTGCAGCGGTCCATAGTTCATTTCCATGGGCAACCAGTCGGGACTATTGCCGCATTGGATCACTCTGCTGAAGAGCTTAATTATGATCAGGTGAACCTTTTTCAATTCAGTACTTGTTGTCAATAGAAATAGTTTTCCTACATAGATGGAAACAATAATTCAATTTGTTCTTCGATCTTGGTCAAACATAGTATATAACAGAAATTAACAATTCATAGACAGTATTTCGACGACAACATAAGAATTGATGAACAACTGGTGGTAGAGAAACTGCTTCGCTGATAATAGGTAGATCTGAACGATATGTTATTTGACAGTAATGTGAATGTTTAATCTTGTAACAGCCTAAAGAAAGGATGTTGTGTTCCTTGTGTAGAAACTTTTTCTGAATCAGGTCCTGGAAAGGAAAAAGCTTAACATTTCAATGTCTGATAGGTCTTTGTCAGGGATTTTGTTCCAAGTGCTCTGGCTTTCTTGATGAATGGTGAACCTGAAATCGTCAAGAATTTTCTATTGAAAACCCTGCGGCTCCAATCATGGGAGAAGAAGGTGGATCGATTCACTTTAGGGGCAGGGGTGATGCCGGCAAGCTTTAAAGTGCTTCATGATCCTGTTAAGAACAATGAAACTATAATTGCAGATTTTGGAGAATGTGCTATTGGTCGAGTGGCTCCCGTAGATTCGGGTTTTTGGTGGATTATTTTGCTTCGTGCTTATACCAAGTCTACAGGGGACACTTCTTTGGCTGATATGGCCGGATGCCAGAGGGGCATTAAACTTATCTTGACTCTGTGTCTCTCAGAAGGCTTTGATACATTCCCGACTTTATTGTGTGCTGATGGATGTTGTATGATTGATCGTAGGATGGTGAGTCTCATGCAATCTCTCCTCTTTTCCTGATAAGCTATTAGCCATGTAAAGTAAGATACTCGAATCTCTCCATTCATGTTTTACTTATTTCTACTTGTTCTTTAACCAGGGTGTTTATGGGTATCCCATTGAGATACAAGCACTATTCTTTATGGCCTTGAGATGTGCTTTAAATCTACTTAAGAACGATGACGAGGGCAAGGAGTTTGCTGACAGAATTTCTAAACGCCTACACGCGCTCAGCTATCACATGCGAAGCTACTTTTGGCTCGATATCAAGCAACTTAATGATATTTATCGTTACAAAACAGAGGAGTATTCACATACTGCAGTGAACAAATTCAATGTAATGCCTGACTCCCTCCCTGATTGGGTGTTCGATTTCATGCCAACTCGTGGTGGTTATTTCATCGGTAATGTGAGTCCTGCGAAGATGGATTTCCGCTGGTTTTGCTTGGGTAATTGTATTGCAATTTTATCGTCTTTGGCAACTCCTGAGCAATCTGCTGCCATAATGGATCTTATTGAATCGCGTTGGGAAGAGCTTGTTGGAGAAATGCCACTCAAGATCTGTTATCCAGCTATGGAAAGTCATGAATGGAAAATAGTAACAGGATCTGATCCAAAGAATACTGCGTGGAGTTACCATAATGGTGGTTCTTGGCCGGGTGAGTGTCTGCTTTCCAATTCTTACTTCGGTGTTTCGCACTTTTTAGATCATTGAGTTTACTCGTTTTCTTGGGTACTGAACTATGGATAACAATTTTTGTTCATAGTAATAATTTGTTCTTTTTAAGCTTAGAGGTTACTTCTTGATTGTGTTTTTTGTAGTCCTTTTGTGGCTCCTGACTGCAGCCTGCATCAAGTCGGGACGACCCCAGCTAGCAAGACGTGCAACTGAACTCGCCGAAGCCCGTATGTTGAAAGATCATTGGCCGGAGTACTACGATGGGAAACTCGGACGATACGTGGGAAAGCAGGCACGCAAGAACCAGACATGGTCCATTGCAGGTTATTTGGTGGCTAAAATGATGCTTGAAGATCCCTCCCATCTAGGCATGATATCACTTGAGGAAGATAAGCTGATGAAGCCCCAAATGAAAAGATCTGCCTCGTGGATGTGTTAGACAGCGTACTAATTACTATATACATGTACTCTTCCATAAAAACCTTAAAAAAACAAATTTTGTTTGTCATCATACTATGTTAATGTCCTCTGCCCCAATATGCCCTTTTCTGAACCTTCTCTTTTGCTGTTTTGACTTTGGAGATACAATTTCCGTTCCTTGCGGGAAATCACAGATATGTAACTTTCGCTCATTATTTATATCAAACTCTGAAATCTCTCTTTTTTTTACATTTTAACTATTTGGCATTTGATTTCTGAGCTTCTTGTCATCTTGATGTCAATTCTATCTTCTTATTATTACATCCTGATGGTTCCCTTATCACAGTCCTTTATTTATTAGTATTATTATTATTGTTATTTTTTGACACATCTATAGGTTCAAGAAAAGCGCACGAAATGCAATGCCAAATAGTTGGCAAAAAATAATTTTCATTTGATTGATTTCCTAGAAGTAGCTATCGAAATCCTTGAAGGCGGCATAAACAGATTTTTATTTTTTCATTCACAGCTGTAATAGGATGATTGATCTTTATTCAAATGATAGGATTTGACACCTAACAAACCAAGGAACCCATTGAATTTGATTTGATATATATTAGTCTACAGATGTTAGATTCATTCCTAAGAATTCATGATTCAAGTGCCCTAAAAAGCTTGAGAACAAAATTGGCAAATAGTGTTAATAATTCAACATGCATATATTAACTTTATATCACTGTAATCCCTAACAAGTAACAAGTTGCGTTAGGCAATTGTACGCGCATAGAAATGCAAGAGCCTCTAACAACGTAACCTCGTTAGCTAAGAATTATGATCATAAAAAACAATAGATATAATAATGTTTTGATCATTGATAGAATTTAGTAGGGCACCTTCCCATTTTCCTACAAAACTAGAGTCCCGTGTTGTCAAATAATGGTCCACCACCTCTCAAACAACATTTACACGGGCAACCTAGATGTTTCATAACTTTATGCTAAATTGCAGAAATGTCACACCAAGTCACCATCCATATCCATTTTACTTTATGGGTTTGTCAAAGTACTCTAATAGTTCAACTTTAAAATAACGGGGTTCAAGTATTGTATTACTCTTCTATTCGTGAAATGTGTAGTTATACGTGTCTAACCTTTGGTAAAACTAGCTAAACGAGAACAAGCTATAGATATGCTTTTGAATGAAAGAAAATTGATTTATATATAACAAAAGCATGCATGTGTGTTTCCCACAAGAGTCGATTGTGTTATAAAGAAACCAATTCGGCCCGAAAGTTCATCCTCTTGATACACCAAAGAGCTCTTTATAGTAGCTAGTGCATGTGTGTGCTGTCATCTATATACTTATATTCAAAATTTCAGCTACCAGAAGGGAAAATGATGTGAACATTGGTTTGAATCAATAGATCGTTGAATGAAAAATATTGAAGCCAAGTGTAAACTATTCACCAAATGGCTCCACTTCCTATATCACTACAATTGGTTCCCACTGCTTTTGTATAAGTTAATGGTATTCTTACTTTACAAAGAGGAATTTTTTCTTTTCTTTTCTTTTTGATACATAATTGTACAGCTTCATTATATTATCATTTTGATGCATCAATTATATAATCATATATAAATTGTCCTTTAATTTCCAATACATAGTTCAACTAAATTTACTGTGGAAAGTGCTAAATGAAATCTTTAGAGGATGCTTCAAGAAGTACCTTAATTTCATAGGGCTAGGAGGATAGGAAGCTAGGGCCATGCACCTACCTTTATCCCTCGCCTCGCACCGAACATTCCTAACCCATCCCTCGATCCCAGTCTATAAATACATTGATCTAATTACTCTCATTTTTATCACACGCATAACTTTGAGTCCGAGCTTGCAATTAAATTTAGCATCATGTCCAAGTTTTTCATGGCTTTCATTTTCACTATCTCGCTTCTTCTTCACATGGTGGTAGCCGATGAAGTGGTACAAGTTTCTGTTTTATTATGTATCTTCCAACAAAATATCGAGTATAGAATATTGTACATGTATGCATGCAACTTATATATATTGCTATGTACTTGATCGAATTTGATTGTATTTCATTAACCTTCTACTTAGTATTTACTATGTTATATATTTTGTCTCCTGTTTTAGGCCAAAATCCATGCTGATGGGCAGTCTCCTCCCCAAAAAATAGGTTAATATTTCACAGTTTCATAACAATTTTCTCTCCTACTCTTTTATAGTTACTGCTAGGCTAGTGAAAATGATCAGAATCAGACGGTTGGTTTCATAACAAACCAATAAAAGGCATCTACTAGCACATGTTAGAGTCCGATTTATTGACTTATGAAACCAACCATATGATTCTTGATCATTTCCGGCTAGCCAGTTTTGTTTCATATATCTTCTTATATACATATACGTGCAGATTGTGGGGCGGAATGTGGCAGGAGGTGCCGACTTTCGTCAAGGCCAAACCTTTGCCACCGAGCTTGTGGAACTTGTTGTGCACGGTGCGACTGTGTGCCACCGGACACTTCCGGCAACCACGAGAAGTGTCCTTGCTATGCCAAGCAGACTACACGCGGCGGCCGGAAAAAGTGCCCTTGATTAGTGAAAAGCTTCATCATTTGGCATGCGATCATATTCCAAAACCAAAAGTATTGATGAATCAGAAATAAGACAACCGTATAAATACTGTGATTGTGTATCAGCTAGAAAAGCTAAGGGAAATGTAATATACTCTCTGCAAGCATGCCAATAATTAATTATGTATGGATTGGTGATATAAAACTCCTATGGTTTATTTTTCTCTCTTTCCAAATTTAAGTTCTCCTTTTTAAAAAAAAAATAACTTAATTGAATGCATCGAGTTTTTAATATAGTTTTGATTTTATTTTATGTCTTTCTTTTTGAAACCAAATTAAAATGTAAAGAACTAATTTGTGTAGTACGAGTGAATCCTATTAAATACGTGGATATGATTCATATGAGCAAATTCTAATTTTAAATAAAATGTATTTATGAACATGCACTATGTTAAATGTTTTAGGAGTTTTCCCTAAAAAGAAAATGTTCAAGGAGAGAGTATATATCCTTTATAAACTGGGGGGAGCTGCAAGGTACCTTGAAGTTGCCACCAAATCATGAAAAAGGGGCCTATTAAAACGTGGGTGGTCCATAAAATTTTGGGTCTTCTTAAAATGAAATATACCCAATATTCTATACGTTACTCTGCCTCAACTTCCGCACAATCCTCTTCTGAGAACTTGCAAGTGAACCGACAAACTTTTTCTTCCAACTCAATTTATCTCTTATGAAATATATATCCAGTTTTATGTCATATTGTTATAAGAATAATTATTTTATTTGGGGGCAAACACTTGGTTAACAAAATACCTTTAAATAAAACGAAAAAATTGATTTGACACCTAACAAACCAATGAATTGAATTTGATTTGATATAATATTACCCATGTCAGATTCATTCTCAATGAAGTGTCCCTTTAAAAGGTTGATAATAAATTTGACAAAGGGAGGGGATTTTAAAAATTAGAGAAAAGTAATACTATATAATACCATAAGTGCTCAACATTACCTCATGTGACATTTAATTAAATGATATAATAAGTTAAATTAAGTGAGTCACATATACATTTCCTCAAAAAAAAAAAAAAAATGAGTCATGTACATATCTTTAGCTCTACTTATATAATTTAGACCATGTATATTGCCATTTAAATCGATACTCAAGCTCAACACCATTTTTACTACGTACCTAGCATTATTCGTTCATTAAATAAATTTGCCTCTGATTTGGTAAGAACCCCCTCCATCCCCCCACACCCACAAAACCCCGGAAAACACTGTAGTGCTCTAGGAGCACTGGCACTCTGTGTTCTCAACCCCACCAAAAAAGCTTTCGGTTTCTACCACTTATTTTTCCTCATTATAATTTTCTCCCTATAACTCAAATCCATAATAAGAATCAAACACCCGTTAAATCAACATGTATATCACCTTTAGATGATAGCAATGTCACTGACCTGACTTGTACATAATAGATGATAATGTCAATTGTCAATGAACAAATAAAAGTTATATTAGATTATGCGTGTTTTCCACATGTGACATGACTCTAATCAAGAAAGTGAAGATAGCAATGCATTATTATGAAAATTTTCTAACACTTTCACGACATGTCGTATGTTATGACACTTCTCTTTTTATGTGAATGCAATTCCCGTAGTATGCATTCATGCACCTATGTGAGACAGATGGTGATGTAACGACACTTTTTAGAAGTGTTAGAATATTTTCATGCAATTTATATAATTTGCATTTTGACACTTGATCTCTTTTATACATTGTGAGAGAGCGGGAAGTACAAGTGTGTGTGAATTTGATTTTAGAGATTGATACGAGTCATAAGAAGGTACAATTATTACTTATATAATAATTGAAGTCGATAATAATTGGTCGTTAAACAGTGTTATCTTTTAATCTCATCCCATGAATTCTGTCCTAAATGACAAATAAATCATATATCCATAAACAGTTGGCTCATAACATCAAATTAGGTCGATTTGTCCTTTGCTCAATTGCTCTCCAGCTAGCTATTTTAATAAACCTACGTTTGGCGACGAAACATACCAGCAGTTTTTATCTTATACTCTATCTGTGCCGCAAAGATATTCTCTTATTCTTTTTTATCCGTCTCAAATTATATTCTTTTTTTTAGTTAATTATTGTAACACCCGTGCGATGCACGGGTAGAAAAAAAGTTTAAAATTTAATTATGTAAAAATTTTTTAATGAATTTACAATAGTTAAACATATATTTTAAAAATGTAAAAACACAAAACATGTGCCAATAGAGGAAATAACATCATTGGTAGTATCAATCTAATATACTAATATTGAAAAGACAATCGATATACATTCCACAATTCACATGATAATCAACGTTCCATATGCAATCTTCTTTCTCCTTGTACATATACCGGCCTCAGTGGAAGATGTCAATCCTCAATATTCAATAAATTTGTAGACACAAATTCAGCTAAAAATCTATAAAAGAAATAATGAATATTAATTAAGACATCAAAGCATAGTCATGCGTGAGTAAATTTATACGAACAATAAATTCATAATTTCTCATGGTGGAATAATCTTGTGTCAAAACAGAATTCGTTTAGATAATATGTAAAAAAATTCACATCACGATATGAGTAGGATCATGTCATTTAATAGAGGAACATTATTAAAGTAAATTAAATACTTGAAAAAGTAAAAAAGTTCAATTAATTATTCTTTCCATCCCAATTATTTGGCCCCATTTTTCTTTTTAGGATGTACCAAATATATAGTCTCATTCTATATTAAAATGTTTAATTTGCATTACTTAACAAATCTAACCATATTTAATACTTTAATTATCACTATTAATTTTGAATTTTATTTATTAAATAGAGACAAATTAGGAATACGAATTACAAAATGTGCCTCTCTAGCACACATTTCTTAATTTTTGTGAAAAAATAAATGTGATCAAATAATCGATATGGAGGAAGTATGTACAAATTTATTGATGGTCCTTAACATGTACATCTTGGTGTCATTAGTGATAAAATGTTGATGTAATTAATATTTAATATTGTTAATTAATTAATTAATATTAATTTATACATAATAATATTATTAGTAAAATATTGCATTCACAGAAGAAGATCAGATTATGAACAAATAATCTTTGAATTTTTGCAGATATATAGAATTCAGCAGAAATATGCCGAAAATAAAAAAAAGGCAGATAAAATTTCATCATTTAATGCCATGTATCCGTAATTTTTAAATATTTTTTGATTTGCCAACTGAAAAAGAGATTTAAAAAAAAATCAACAGTGGATATGTAAATCAAAGATTCAAAGGAAGAATGGAAGGGAATGACGTAATTAAATGCATGACAGTCAAAGAAAATAGAACCTTCAAAATGTTATTTGCTCAGATTTGTACTCAGACATTGATGCTGGAGACGAAAGAAAACACATTTTATTAAATTGGGAGAGTTTGATATGAAGATAAATTGAATAAATGCTAAGCACTACTAGAAGACAGGGCATCGCCAAAGGACTTTTCCTTTAGTGAAAGTAAGAAATTCGTCAATAGACTTCACTGACGGAAAAATTTGGTCGGAAAATCCGTCGGTGATACCCTATACGCTAATACTTTCCAACGGAATTTTTGTATCCGTCAGAAATTTCCGACATATTTTTAAGTCCGTCGGAAATTTCCAACGAAAATAAGCGTCCGTCAGAAATTTCCAACGGAATTTCTGAAGGATTTCCTTCCGTTGGAAATTTCTGACGGACATCAGAAAAATAATAAATGGAAAAAAAATTTCCAACCCGACCCAGGAACCGACCTGCCAACCGGCGCTCAATTTCCAACCCGACTCGGGAACCAACCAGCCAACCCGCGCACCAACCCGCCAATTAATTTCCATCAATATGGCATTGGCAAGATTCAAACCTTTGACCTGGGGTTGGGGAGTGAGTTCCCAACCACTAGATTATTGTGCATTTTCATTAATGTGCTAACAAAAAATATATATATAACATCATCTTGTAATTTTGTTATTTTAAAAATCATTAATTTTCTTTTCTAAGCATTGGACTTTATATATTATTTATTATTTCATTAAACTTTATTATATTAAATATGTCATTTATGCTCTGAATTTATTTGATTGTGCTCTTCCGATCTAACGTTTTGCCCCAAGTTTTTAACATTATTTCTATTCTATGCCAACTGGTGTCCTATGTGGAGATTGTTCGTATTTGTTGTTGATTTTCTTTTTATTGTTTTTTAATTTTAGTTTGTACTTTTAATTACAGATAGAAAAACATAAATCATTTTCCATTTCATATCTAAGAGTTATTGATTGTTAATAATACTTTTAATTTTTCATAACATTTTTAAATTTAGAACAAAATTTTACTTGCTATATATTAGTTAACTTATCTTCTAGTTTGCAAAAAAAGTTAACATATCTCCTATCTATTTTTTACAGTCAAAAAATTAATGTATATTTGTTATAGAACATTTTGTGTATATTAAAACATATTAATAAAGTAATTGGATAAATTATTTACTATTGTAATTAAAAAAGTAAAACTTATTTCAAGCATATTGAAAAAAAGTGTTAATTAATAATATTTTGTATAAAGAAAGTAAAATTTCCGACGGCCTAGTGGATGTCGTCGGAAATTACCGACGGAAATGTAAAACCGTCTGAAATTTCCGACGGAATACCGATGGAATTTGGTTTCCGTCGAAAATTCCCGACCATTTTTTCCATCACAAATCACGGACGAATTTTTCGGTTCGTCGGAAAATCTGTCAGTATTTTCCGACGGATTGTGGCTGGTCAGAAAATTCCGTTGGTGATACCTTGTTTTCTAGTAGTGATGGAGATCGGAGATATAATCGAGAAAGAGAATAAATGGAGAGAAAGTAAAAACATATTGGTAAGGGAAAAAAATTAAAAACAAAAATCAAAAAAAGGAAAATGATATCATTAGTGACATCAACAGTTTAGGCGAGAAAACCAGGTTAGACTTCTTTTGATTTAGATATATTAGTATAACACCCGTGCGATGCACATGTAGAAAAAAGTTTAAAATTTAACTATGTGAAAGTATTATAATGAATTTACAATAGTTGAACATATTCTAAAAGTGTAAAAACACAAGGTGTGTACCAATTGAGAAAATAACATCAATGGGAGTACCAATCTAATATACTTGTATTGAAAAACAATCCATATTCATTTCACAATTTACATGATAACTAGCGTTCTATATACAATCTTCTTTCTCCTTGTATATAGGCCTTAGTGGAAGAGGTCTATCCTTAATATTCAATATATTTATAGCCGCAAATTCAGCTAAGAATCTATAAAAGAAATAATGGATATTAAAACATCAAAGCATAGTCATGTGGGAGTAAATTTTGATTTCACGAACAATAAATTCATACTTTCTCTTAATTAAATGATCTTGTGTCAAAACATAATTTGTTTAGATAATATATAAAAAATTCACAGCAGGATATGCGACGTCATTTAATAGAATAACATTACTAAAGTAAATTAAATATTTGAAAAGGCAATAAAGTTCAATTAATTACTCTTTCCATCCAAATTATTGGGTCCCATTTTTCTTCTTGAGATTTACCAAATTATGGTCACTTTCTATATTAAAATGTCTAATTTGCATTTTTTACAAATCTAACCATATTTAATACTTTAATTATTACTATTAATTTTGAATTGTACTCATTAAATATGGACAAATTAGGAACACAAATCACGAAATGTGCCTTTCTAACATACATTTTTTAATTCTTGTGAAAAAACAAATGTGATTAAATAATAGAGATGGGGGAGTATATATAAATTTATTGACTATCCTCAACATATACAACTTGGGTGCTATTAGTGATAAAATGTTGATGCAATTAATATTCAATATTGTTAATTAATTAAATATTATTAATATTAATTTTTACGTAATAATATTATTAGTAAAATATTGCATTTACAAAAGAAGATCAGCTTGTGAACAAATAGTCTTCGAATTTCTGCAGATATATAGAATTCAGCATAAATATACCCCAAATAAAAAAAGAACTAGATGAAATTTCACCATTTAGTGTCACATATCCGTAACTTTTAGACATTTTTTGATTTACCGAACTTGAAAAGAGATAAAAAAATCAACAGAGGAGATGTAAATCAACTATTCAAAGGAGGAAGGCAAAGGAAGACATTATTAACTACATGACAGTCAAGGAAAATGAGACCTTCTAAATGTTATTTGCTCAGATTTGTACCTAGACGACTTGATGTTAGAGACGAAAGAAAACACATTTTATTAAATTGGGAGAATTTGTTATAAAGATAAATTGAATGAACGTTAAGATGGAGATTAGAGATATATATAAATTTATTGACGGTCCTCAACATATACACCTTGGATGCTATTAGTGATAAAATGTTGATGCAATTAATATTCATTACTGTTAATTAATTAATAATTATTAATAATAATTTTTAAGTAATAATATTATTAGTAAAATATAGCATTCATAGAAGAATATCAGCTTGAAAACAAAAAGCCTTTGAATTTCTACATATATATAGTATTCAGCATAAATATACCCCAAATAAAAAAGGAAAAGAGGCAGATGAAATTTCGCCATTTAATGCCAGATATCCGTAACTTTTAAACATTTTTTAATATATCAAACTAAAAAAGAGATAAAAAATCAATACATGAGATGAAAATCAACGATTCAAATGAGGAAGGGAAGGAAATATCGCAATTAACTACATGACAGTCAAGGAAAATGAGACCTTCAAAATGTTATTTAATCGGATTTGAACCTGGACGATAAGTTTGTTATAAAGATAAATTGAACAAATGTTAAGATGAAGATTGGAAATAATTGAGGATGAGAATAAAAGGAAGAGAAAGGTAAATGCGTGTAGGCAAGGGAAAAAAAAAAGAAAAAGAAAAATGACATTATTAGTGACATCAGCAGTGTAGACGGGAAAACCGGGTTAGACTACTTTTGATTTAGATATATATAGATATAGAATTTTTAGTTTTACAATGTATTCTTATTTATGGTGTATAGTAATCAACAACAAAGGAGAACTAAAGTGAAATACTAAATAAATTAAAGGGTATAGTAGGAAATATATTCTTAAATTTCACATTTCCAATAATATTAATTAAGTTTTGGGTAATTATATTACCACTACAAAATTAATTTGAACACAACATTTTAATTTCACCACAAATAACTTATAAATTTTATTAAAACACCACAACAATTTTACATTTATAACCCACATTTCTAAATTACAATTAAATAAGGAAATGAAAAATATTCTCTTCCCACCACAATCTAACCCCCAATTATTCCACAAATTCACTTTCTTCCAACAAAAGGAAAAAAAAAAAGAAAAACACAACCAAAAAAATTTGGGGAAGAAAAATAATTAAAAAAAAGATAAATGAAAATGATAAAATGATATTGTGGTGGAAGGGGAAAAAGATCTTAGAATATTAAATATTAAAAGTAAGGTTGTTGATGTAATTTTATTTAAGGATATTTAAGCAAATAATTAAATTATGGTGTAAGAAACACAAAGTGTAGTGGTAATATAATTACTCTTAAGTTTTCTTAATCCATGTGAAATAAGAAAGGGGAATATCTTTACAGGATAAAGCGAGTGCTATCGTTATTCAACTTCAAGTATATGTGGTTGGGACAAGAACACTAGAGCGAAGATCAAATGTAGCCAGGCCTACAAACAGGTCGTAGTGGCGTGAATTATCCTTTCGACTTTTTATCAAGAATTAGATTTTCACCCATGCGTTGTACGGGAATAATACCTATCGAATTATTTAAAAAAAAATAAATGATGTGAAATTTTTTATATATATATTTTGGTATTGTAAAATGTTATAAGATTACGTTATTCAATAAGGAATAATTAATTTTAAATATCAACCAAATAATAATGTAATTTTTTGTCTTGTCATCTTAAAGTAACTATAATTTATAATAAATTTTAACCCCAATTTATATCGTTAACGCAAATAAATATTATTTTATTTTTTTGTACTAATTTAGATAAATAGCACGATATGAAATAATTGGTAATTCTGCGCGTACGGTGAAAATATTTCTTATTTGAAACCAATAAAGTAAGATAACATGAAGATTATATAAATTAATAATACATAAAAGTAGTCATAAATAAAATAGTCGTAATTATTAATATTCATTTGTACCGAGAAAAATTAAGAAAAAAATTATGATTATAATTTTCAATTAACTTAAAATATATATGTTTAATTTCTATTAATTATAAACTACAAATTTCAATATGTGTTAGATAATTGGATAATTAAATTTATCTATAAATTACACAATCAAATGATAATTATCTATTAGTTATTAAATATAATAGTGAATGGATAAGGCCAAAGTAAATAAAAAATTAAAAAATTCAGAATACTATACAGATTACCGTAATATGAAATAAAATGTCTAGCAAGACCTTACTAACAGAATTTTTGGCGGAAAAACTACGGTACAAAGGTACTGCAACTCCTTTCATTTAATTAATATATATTACACTTGTTGGGACATTGCAACAAATTATGCAATTATCAGAATATATCTCATACAAATGCATTCCCTTTACATACCTTAAACATTTAAATTTAAAAAATATATATATGGAAAATATTTTTACAATTTATGAAGTGCCTTATTTGTTTGTATTGGATAGTTTAGG
>CAVNYN010280815.1:0-25342 GCA_963692815.1 Nyctanthes arbor-tristis | reverse complement strand
GGAACCGAAGCCGAGTTTTATCACATGGGCATGAACTTGCTTTCCTTCTTTTATGGCAAAGTCAATGCAACAAGCTCTAATAACCGGAGGAAAAGTGAATTTATTTGGTCTAACTGAACCTTCCAACATGCGGTTATACAGAACAAGTACATATCCATGCAACCCTGACTGTAAATAGCCTCTGAGGATAGTGTTATAGATAAACGTATCTGGATTAGGCAAACAGTCAAACACCTTAAGAGCATAGCTTAATTCTCCAAATTTTGATATTGCACAGAATTTAACGACACGCCCCATGGCATCGTTGTCCAAGGAAAGGCCAAGTTTGATGAATTGAGCATGGTATTGTTTGAGCTCAGCCATGGTTGAGCAGGACTCAAGACCCTTCATTGTTGTGGCCTTGTATGAGGTTAGAGAAGGTGGGGAAGTGGGCGTAGCTTGAAGGACCTGAATCGGGGCCATTGAGTAGACCTCTGTTGATTTTGGTAATTTCTTGTTGGATTTTTCTTATTCCCCCGTCTGGTAAATCTGAAGACGGGAACCTGACGATTTTCAGGCTTACTTGGTTTTCTTTTGTGGCTTTCATCTTCAGTATTTCCCACGAAACTGTAACAATTTCTGGTGGCCATCAGAATTTGACATTTTCACTGTGGTAAATCTTGGTCGCTGGTGAAAAAGGCAGCGGCTGGGCTGGGTCTCACTCATGGCCATCGCGGACCTTCTGGGAAAACTTTTGTTAAGGAAAAAGTCAGAAAAAAAAGAGTTCATCACTGCATATGCATGCACGCACGCGAAAAAGAAATTATCTGCTCATCTTTCTCTTTTCTAGTGCTTGTTTTATGCATTTGGAGAATGTCAAGGTTAGTGGTGGGAATGGTGCCCTGATCATGATTTGTTTGATAAGAGAGGTATTCCTAATTTAGTTTTTTTTTTTTTTTTTAAATTCAATTTTGTATTTCCTATCGGACATGCTTGAAATAGTCAAAATAGGAAGGAAAAGATAATCATTTTTTTACATTTCTTTCGCATGAGCACCTTGTTCAAATTTTAAAATAAGAACCCTCACATAGGTAGCAATGATAAAAAATCAAATATTTGGTGTCATAAAGTGTGCTATTGGCCTGCGGGTTTGATGTAATGTGCTCAAATACATACTACGTTGACGCCTAACGTCATTTTCATAACATCAGACATCTAATTTTATATTATTTCTCACTAATAACCTTACATGCAATGGGGCTCGCTTCATTTTAATACGTGAGCATGGTGCTCAGATGAAATTTTTCATCTTTTGCGTAGTATAAGATGGGATGGGACCGAAGAGCTTAGAGAGGACAAGAAAATGATGAAACCAATGGTGGAGACAAGGGGAGGCCATACTTGGTCTAGGCCCACCCTGTTTTGGCCCAAGTTCTATTTTTAATAAAAATAAAAATTTCTACGTCCGGCCCAGGAGTCTTCAAAAATGGGCTCTAGGGACTCATTTTAGTTTTCAAAGCAAATAAAATGGGCTTTTAAGTTTCAGCCCACAATGAAACAAGCAAGTCATTCCATGCGGGCTGTGCAGTACGCATTCCACGCTTTTTAAGTCGCACAAGTAAGTCATAAAACTGGAATCCGCTTTCAACGTCCGTCAAAGTTTGTTGTTACATATTCTTCAGGCTGTTTAGTTCCGATTTATTCATGGATATTTATAAAGAAGCCTTCACAAAATATTTTACAAAATATAGTGATTTTAACTCATGTATGTTGTGTGATTAGAGATAAACAATTTAAAAATAAAATGGTGACTTTACGCTATTTTATAAAAAAAAAATTGTGAAAAGTTTCTTACAAATAGCAGGACTCCGCTTGTGTCTAGTTTATCCTTTACAAATAATTTATTCACCTGCCATCGAACTTATGAAAAATTTACCCAATTAGCTACTCAATTAGTAATGAGCTAAAAATTAATAAAGGAAAAATATATAATACAATCAAATGATATGTTTTCAATTAAGAAAATTGTCAATATAAACAAGTTTAGTGACAAACCAAGTAATAATTGATAAGTTTAATGGTAAATGGGATAACTTTTAAAGTACAATAGGGGATAAGATAACTTTTGAAAAATATAGTGACAATTGGAATAAGTATACAACTAAGAGTTTTAAAGTATAGTGAAAATGGAAGACTACAATTCACTATTAGATGGAGGATGACTTTCTTAGTGATAGTTTGGCAATTTTTGTTGAAAGAGTACATATTATCACAATAGATATAGACTCTCTTATTGATGAATTTGCTGAAATAAAAAAAGTCTAATCCAACTAACTTTTTGGCCTAATGTACTAGATTTTGAGTAGTTATAAACTTTGTAATGCACTTGAGTAATTGAGTTTGTTTAATATTTTGAAAAATTAGAACTTATATAACTTTTTTTGAGTTTTCAATCTGGCTCACCCATTTTTCTGTGATGGTTCGACCATTGGATGAAACCAATGCATTAGTGACATGGCTCTCTCTAGAAATCAAGAAACCATAATCATCATTCATCAAGAATGGTAGCGTTGTGTAGATAATAAAAGGAGATGGTGAAATGGACTGTCTTGATTAATGTTGGGTCCTCCTCCAACACTAAACTAATTGTTTTAGCAGACAAAAGAAAAAGTCTCAAGGAGTGTGTGTTTTGCTTCTGGTTTTTCCTTGCACAAATTAGGACCTCTCTCAATCTCCACCAAGGTCTTGTCCTCCGTCTTGACCTGTTCTCTGTTTCCACGCCGTAATCTTCATGAGAGAATGGAAGCATTAGCAGGAACATCTGCACAAGATACAAAGAGAAGAAGATTTAAGAGAATTTGCGTTTTCTGTGGTAGCAGAACAGGTTACAACTCTTCATTCAGTGATGCAGCTCTTCAGATTGGAAAACAACTGGTAAGTAAAATTATGTATTAATCCATCCACCTGTTCTTGATTATAACCTTTTGCGTTGTCTTGTGCCTAAAGATTCCATGTTACAGGTGGACAGGAAGATTGATCTGGTTTATGGCGGAGGCAGTGTGGGTTTGATGGGATTGGTATCGAAAACTGTCTTTGATGGCGGTCGACATGTTCTTGGGTATGATTCTTGCCTGCTGATCATCACTCATCAGTGCATAAATAATCAATCTTTATGTTTCTTTCCCCTTTCAAATTTCCTATACTATGTTCAAGACTTCTCTTTTCTGGTTTTGATGTGTCTGATTATAGAGTAATTCCTAGAGCCCTCCTGTCACGTGAGGTATAATTCTTTTCCTTTCCATTAAATATTATTCTATTATTATTCAGCTCCCTAAGTTGAGAATAGAATTACTCTATGATGGAACTGAGTTTCTTGCAGATATCTGGAGAAACTGTAGGGGATCTCAAAGTAGTTGCAGACATGCACCAGAGGAAGTCAGAAATGACAAGAAATGCTGATGCTTTCATTGCCCTTCCTGGTATTCTTCATTCAAAACATAACTGCCCTCCCATTTACAAACCTCAAATCTTTGGCACTTGATTTGTTTGTAAATTTAGGTGGCTATGGAACCATGGAAGAATTACTGGAGATCATATCCTGGTCCCAATATGGAATTCATGAAAAACCCGTAAATCTTTCTTCTCAAACACATACATAATGCCATAATCAACAAAATTTAAAAGATCTTGAAAAAAATATATATATCTGTCAACAGGTGGGATTGCTGAATGTGTGTGGCTATTATAATAGCTTGCTTGCATTGTTTGACAAAGGAGTGGAAGAAGGATTCATAGAGAACTCAGCAAGACAGATAGTAGTTGTGGCAGACTCAGCAGAAGAACTAATCAAGAAACTGGAGGTTTTGTCTTTAATATACATATATATATATATATAATATGTAATAATAAATAATTAAAATATGTGTTTTATGAGGTGGGTTACTGAATTATTGGAGTGTAACCAAACAAAACAAATGTTTTACTATTTGTTTCTTTATTTTGATCGGATCTTTTGTAGGAATATGCACCAGTATAGGACAGCGTTGCACCCAGACAAAGTTGGGAAGTGAACCAATTGTTGTTGGAGTCTACTACGACCGGGACCCCACCCAAACCTTTAGACATCTATAAACACAATTGATTTGTATTAGCATAAATGTATAATATATTCAACTACAATATACTAAAAGAGGGAACGAATGAGTTTCCTACTTTACCCCCAACTTATTTCTATAATTTACACTAATACTCTTATTTAATATCTAATTAGTTTTATATTTTTAATTAATAATAAGTTTAATCAATTCATAACTTTTAACATTCCATGTCTTTTTATCTTCTTTTCCCTCTTTTTTTCTCGGTCTTTCTAGGACACCATTTATGGTGTCTAAAAGACTGTGTGGCAACACACCATTGGGTGTGTTGCGGGACCCATCACCCAACACACACAATGGTGTGTTGACACACAGTCTTTCAGACACCATGACACCATAGCATGTACCCTTCTTTTCCCCCCTAAACTTTCACACAAATTATGAATAAATTTTTTTATTTTATTAAGTTCATCTGTTATAATATTAATTTTACAAGTTACATTATTTTGCAAATTCTTTTTGTTTGTAGCAAATGTTACAATTCAATAAAATATATGTACGCAAAAATTCATTTCGTCATTCTTAAACTAATAGAATTTAAAAAGAGATAATGCAATGTATCTTAGATTGACTATCTTTCTCAGGTGCTTGATATGTCATGATTTGGTTTATATTCAATTTATCAATATACTCATATTATAGATGTTTGTTACCTTCGACCTAGTATCATTTTTTTTTCTTTATAAATTTTTCACTTATCTCAACAAAATTCACTATAACATTATTACTAATTATTACTTCAAATATATACACATAAATTTTAATATTTTACATAAGACGTACAACGCAAGTTCTTATCAAGTGTCATGTTCCACTTTCATTAGAAAGAAATGGCCAGCATAACTGCAAATGTAAACGAGAACTTTGGCCCCATCAAGTGTACTAGTTCAAAGATTCCCATGTCCACAGTACCCATTTGAATAATCATAACAAGATCTTTATAGATACTTTTTAAAACAATTTAAATGTGTGATTTTACACTGCTAGATATATGTCAGATTATGGGGTCTACCCATCAAGTTAACTTAGCTAAGACGGGATTCCAATCTTTTCTAACCACAAGCTTGAGTATACACTAGAATGACATAAAACCCTCCTCTCTAAAATTTTGAGATGACTACAATACTTGCAAAAGAGGACCAAAAGAATGGATTGCATGAATGATTCCATCCCCACCCTATGCATGTGTATATGGGATGGTCCTTCTTGTTTAGTGACTACTGACCATTTCCAGAATAGCATTATTTACAAAGGGACCTGTCCTTGGGTGTGGGGCACAGGAAAGATTAGATCATTTTGGGTGTGGACCAGAAAATAGCAATAAAATCCAAATAGAGTTCAAACCTCACAAATAAAAACAGCAGCTACCTTCTTATAAGACTAACTTTTGCCCAAAGTTCAGGGACCAAATTATAATGCGCTTCTTTTGCCTCTTTCACTAAGTCCATAATCAACGGATCAGAACTGAGAGGCAGTGACCTAGCACCCGATGGACCCTATGCTATGGCGCCATAAAGAAAAAGTGCTTGATTAGAAGTCCCATGTAAAGCCATTTACGCTAACTATAGACTAGACAGAGTGACCTCCCCATAGCTAACGCAAATACTGCCAGTAACTTCCTTAGTAGCCATGCATGTTATTTATACCATGATACCAACATAAAACAGTTTCCATCTTCCCACCACACACAGCCTTTGCACACATTCACAGCATATTTGGGATATATATAGTAACAGAAATGCCAGACATTAAAATCCTCTTACTTCCTTTTGTCCAGAAGTGTTCACACCAGCAGGTTTGGAAAAGCTTAAAGAAAAAGGTGGGTGCTTACAAGCACGGACAACCCAGACTTACAATAGTAAATTTACATTCAAAGAAACGAATTTTTAGCAATACCAGCAACCAGCAGGCACTACCACATACTTTCATGAAAAAGAAACCGCAGCAGGAAGGTGGGGAGGGTGTGACATAGGTCCAGAGAACAAGAAATGAACATATAAAAGAAATAACAAGGATAAAAAATGAAATCATACCGTTAATGGCAGTGCATATTCTGAAATCAGAAAAAATAGAATGTGGAAGAGCTATAACTAGACATTTCTCGAGTTAATAAGAGGGGTAGGGATGTGGAAATGAAGACTGCCATTAGTAAATCTGCTCTGCCAGATTTGGAATATAAGGAGATAAGCAATGTACTCACATTTTGCCACTCTCACATACAAGCTGGACTGGAACCAGGTATCAGAAACACAATTTCCTCAAAATATTAGAGCTTGATAACAGAATAGGACAAGACATTGGAGTTATTTGCTCAAGTCAATCTTCATATAGATTCTAAATATGTACACATCTATTTCAGAATGGAGTAAGCTCAAATGAGAGAGAGAAACATATCCTGGTTACCGGGATTATAGAGGTTATGCAATCCATCTTGCATGTCTGAAGGCAAGTCGATAGAAGAATTTCCCAAATCCACCAAAAGATCGTCACTTGTTACAATGGCAGTTGGTTCATTACCATCCATGACAGTGGAACTTTCCTCCACATTAGTAGATACAGCAACAAAATTTGAGTTTTCCTCTCCATCTAAAAGAACTTCAAGAGGAGACTTGGTACTCTTGTCATTAAAATCAAATTTCACATCTAGAATAGGAATATCAAAATCCACTAAAGCATTTGAAGATTCAGAAACTTCAGTCAGATTATATTTCCAGCATCCTTCTACTGCTGTGTACTTGGTGCATTCAGCATTTTCTAGATTATCAGACGTACTCCCAGATTCATTCCCGAAATCTTGCTCAGCAGTAATTTGTTTATTTGCAAGGTTTATGCTGCTGGGTTCTCTTCGTCTAGTTTCACCAGTAATCTGGCAACTGTCGCTCGCCAAGTCTTCAGCTTGATCAAGTGAAATATCAAAAGCATTACCTACATAACTGCAATGAATATCTCCCTCAAGATAAATGTCTTGATTGCTTGGTTCAGATATCTCATCTAAGAGTCCATTATCAAGATGAATGCTGTGTTTCCCATCACAAGCAGCAATACAAGTTGACTCTAAATCAGACAGGTCCTCTTTACCATTATGCAACCGGGAATTAACAGTGTCTATGGGATTTTTACTTTGAATACTTGGTGGAACTATTTTACTGCAACAGTGCTTCTCATTTCTAAATGTAGAAGCCAAATCTGAAGGAGAATAACCGTCTTCAAAATGCTCCCCATCCTCGACTTCCTTGGCAGTAAGATCAGGAGCTGCAATTGGAAAATATTGGGTATAACCTACAGACGCTTCCCCGCTATTTTCCAAAGGGGGGGAGTCCTGAGCATTCTTTTCAAAAGATGTAGCATGTTCAGCATATCGTTCTTCCTGTTCTGCTCCACTGGGAAATCCAGAAGTTATTACCGCATTTTCTGAAGAATGACTTGTATTAGCAGACAAGAACCCAGAAAGTGCTGCAGCTAAAGCAGCGTCAATTGAAGATTTCTTTGATTTTACACAAGGAGAACTCTTCAAAGGTTCCAAATTGTCATTGTCTTCTTCATCCTCATCAGACAAGAACTCAGGAGCACTAACCACAAGACTTGGGTGAGAATACGGAGCATTCACAGAATTGGGTGCATTATGGGATACACCAGAAGTGTTACTAGAAGACGAGTCCTTCTTTTCCAATTCTGATTCTTCACAAGGCTGTTTATCACTTCCCTCATTGTACACTGAACTGGAGCTGGATTGACTGCATGAAAATGGAGGAGCAGATAATCTCCCACAATGCCGCATTCCAGGATACTGAGAGTCCTTTGCAAGCATTTCCAATTTCTGCTCTATCTGTAGAAGCCTTGCCTCCATGCTCTCTATGGGCTTAAGCATTTTTTCCTCAAACCTCAAGCATATATCTTCTACTCGGCTCACTCGGGAAACAAGCTGTTCCAACGCTCTTTCAAGGCATCCTTGTGGCGGGTCATGCATGTCTACTGGCCCAACACATGCCTCCGTATTTAGGGCCGACACAGATGGCCGAACTTCAACTGGCTCCGATGCGCACTCATCACCTTTCTGTAATTTCACATTCTGCTGGTCAACTGTCGATTCTTCAATACAATTATTTCCAGTGGCAATCTCATTAGTGTCAATACTCCGAGTTTCCATTTTAACATCCTTCTGCACTTCGTAGGATGCATGTTTGTCTTGTATGTGTCTATTACTTGATTTAGACAATTGCAGAAGCGTAGGGAAAAGCATGGACATTAGGGAACTTGCAGTTGAGCTTCCTGGCTCCACAGCCTGATTTCCTGCATCAGTGGACTCAACAGGGTCTACATACACAAACACTTCATCAACATATACACAACCTTTATCCTGAAGAGATAGCAAGCGAATAGTAAGCGCTGTGCAAGGATCTGCATCGCTTATTTGTGCTGTAGCCTCGTAGATATCCTGAGGATGAAGATCATAATACAGTACATTATCAACAATGTAAACTTTTTCTCACATAATTGACCTTTTCAGACTTTTCAAAATGAAATTGCCAAAACAAATTTTATTTTTAAAGTGATGACGAGTGGATGTTATTATCCTTACATAACTTTTTCCAAAGAAGTTGAAAGACACTTGCATCTCATCTGGACACAGAAACAGGAAGAGTTTTTTCCCGCATCTTTTACAGAAACTAGTCTGTAATAATGTCAGGAAATTTCCTACTCATTGAAATTCTTTAGATCAAATAATGGCTCAAACAAAAGTTGCAAAAGCTATGGTGCATAGTTCTAAGAAATGATATGCCCGCTGTTATTACGAAGAATCGTTGCATCCACAGAAATAGCTGAAGTTAATTATTCATATAATTTGAACAGCAAATGAAATTAAAGATGATTTTTATTTTTATTATTATTATTATTATTATTATTATTATTTAGATAGTAAATTAAATCCAAAGAATACCCTCTGGCAATAAACCCTTGATGACAAATATTCTTAACATTGACAAAGTTTTAGTAGCGATACCCATAGCTCTAAAGGATTCAAATTGAACTAATTCTCAGAAGTAGAAAGGCTACAAGTTCTATTAGCCCATTAGTGTTTTACAACTCTCTACTCTCCATATTGACTATATAGGCTAAGCACTTTTTTCTATCTAGAATAAATTCCGTTAAAAACTTGGTTAACAAGTCAAAATTTAATATCCACCACATATTTGTTATTAAAAAAAATTGTTTCTCGCAATTCCCTATAATCTCTCTCATATTCTCCATCACGCACTTCCAAAAAATCTATTTCACTTTTAAAAGTTCACAGGAACACTAAGTTGATCCAGCTATAATAGGAAGTACATATATTCTCAGTTTCTCAAAGCATATGAACTATAAACTCAAAGGCAAAGCATATGAACTATCAACTTAATTTGTCCAGTGAGTGACAAAAGCCTCCCTCCCACACAGAACCCGTCTTTGCAAGCTTCCAAGTTTAGGGATAGAAGTATAATGCATTTCCAAACTGAGTTCATTGTCCTCCATTGTATAGAAAGAGGATAATCTTGCTGTTCTTTCATTTGTACACTTCCTAACCTTGTTTGCCACGGAATGGGGAACCAGAGGACAAATTTGTCCTCTAAATATTTCCTCCAAATTCACAGGACATGTCCGTCAAATTTCTCTATTTTAGACTTCCTTGGGCAGCTGCTGTTAAATCTATATTACCCTTAATTAGATCTTGATCTATTAACAAGAGTAAAACTAGCTTAGAGTTTTCCCCCCTTTTTCAGCTTCCATCAATTACTGTGAGGTAGAAGGGTGGGAATAATCCTACTTTTGTGGGGAAGGATAACAAGGGGGCAAATTTGGCCCTTTCTTTTCAGAATTCATACTTGATGAATTTGTCCCCTTTTTTCCCGTAAACATTATTTGAGATGCAAAACACCCCTCCCCAACCCCACCCCAAAAAAAAAAAAAAAAACCAACAAAAAAAACATTATTTTAGGCTTTATCCAGTGTTAATCTCTTCTTTCTATTCCAAAAGATAAACAGAATAAGTGGAAATGAGTGGTGGATAATGTGTAGTGGTTGTGGTTGTCGGACCCATAAAATATGTGGATAAAAATAGTTTGACATGGGCTTAAATATTGCATAGGAGGCAAAAAAGCCTCATAAATGTAACTCCCAAGTTAAACAACATTGTTTTAATTCACAACTGGTAACATAACCTACACTAAAATGATATATAAACGGACTCTCACCATTTTGTAATATATACAATGACAATAATTTGTTTCCACTGCTTTAGGGACGTGATAACACATCATATTTTTCAGTTGTTTCAAGATATTTGATGAATTTAATAAGCTATGGTGAAAAAGACTATTAGATTATCACTCAAGGCTCAAGCTAAATGATGTGGAAAATCACAAACAGAACATTAAGAAAAAAATTGCAAGTACCGCTTGTTCCATTGGATGATGGCAAAATTTTAAATAAAGGTGTCACCTCCATCAGTTTATAGAAGTCATAATAATGAAATAAAACATATGATAAGTCGTAGTTCTTATAGAAGATAGAATATTAATAATCATTTTTTCTCTCTAACAATATAACCTATTAAATTGGGTGGTTTAACGATAAGATAAGAATAAGAATAACAACTATGGAGCAAATGAAAGAGGAGAAAAAAGAATGGAGGGGATTTCTCAAATTTGTAAAAGAAAATCAAAAGTTAAAGTAATTTCTCAAAAGAGCAGGTGTATGAGAACATGATGCTTTTCACAGAAAGATATGCTCTATTAAAAAGGCATGGTCTATTTGATAGAATTAAGTGATTCGTCATTGACAGAATTTATTATTTTTATCTTCGTTTAAAATATTTTAAGATCCATTAAGAGAAAATGTATTCAAACATTTATATAAAGATTATATACCAATGACCCACGATTAAATACTAATAACAACAGGACTTAACTTTTTATGAAATGCAGAGGGAATCATATTATTCCATTCAAATGTATCTAGGAATATATATTTCTCCTCAACATTGGTGATCTAAATCTATGTTCGGATTCTTGTAAAAGCAAGAAGCTACTATTCTAATCATTATCTACTTCTTGTCATTTTTTATTCAAATAAAACATGTCATGGCAGATTGAGAATTACTATTAATTCCCGTGTCTTGTGATGTTAAATTCTAACCACACTCCAAAAACTTGTTCTCAATACAAACTATGAATATATAAATTAATACCATGTATGAAATTTATTTATTTATTATTTATCTCTCTCTCTCTCTCTATATATATATATATATATTTTTTTTTTTTTTTGGACAAGTAATTTTGTGAAAATTAATGTCTCTCAAAGCTGTTTGGTTGTAGATTTGGTAATTTATGGGGAAAGACAATTTTTTATGGAGAAAGTTTAATTAAAAAAGGTCACTATAGAAAATCAAAATCGAACAAAGGTTAAGCCCCCGTTAGTGAACTATTTCTATTTCGACATAGAAAAGTCAAACAAATTACATCTACATGCTTCATAAGACCTATATGCACTACATAGATCTCCAACATTCATTTCCACTTATTCTATTTCTTTTTTTGAAATAGAACACCACAAGGGCTAAGTTGATCAAACCTACTCTTTATCCACTCATTTTGTATGACCCACAACTAGTAACCTATCCAAACTTATTTTTTTGTATTTATAATTTAAACAGTTTATAATATGACCCGAACAAGCACTAAGTTTATTAGGACTGTTTTTTGTCATATTATTGTATGTCTCATCTGTCCCATGACATTAGCAAAACACAAAATAAAAGAAATAACAAATGACTCTAAGGTCCTCACACACACACACACACACATAGAGAGAGACAGAGAGACACACAGAGAGAGAGCATGATGAGGAATAAAAGAACAAAAGAAGATTCAATAGAGTTACTTATAAATATTATGCCATTGGTCCCTGATATCTAATGACACTAACATCTTCAGTTATAGCCGCCCATCCACTAGCATAGTTCTCCATTTTATACTCAAAGCAACCTTGCAGTACTCCAGAGGACTGGAAGTTGAGAACATGAAGTCAAATTGGAGTTTTCTTGAAATGGCTCCCAAAATTGCAGCTCCAATCTTCCTCTCAGTGGTATTACCATATATGGGTGTTTGGTTCGTATTGTTGTCTCCAGTTATAATTTAATCCAACCACTTGATTTAACAACCATACGTTTACAATCATAAATATTGTGGGACCCACAATCTACTCCACTATGTCCACCTCATTATAATTTGCTCATTATAGATGGACCAAAACAATGGGAAACAAACACCCCTTATGTTTCTCTCAAACAAACGGCTGTTTAGTTTATTAATTAATGAACTATTTATAACGTTACAAATCATTAAAAATATTGTAGAGTTCAAGCGTCAATATGGAATTTTGAATTATTAGTAAGGACAATATCATTAATATCTATTTCTCCCACATCTGGGATTTCATATATGTTACATATATATTATATATAAATAAAATAAGAGAGGTGCTACTTCAAATGTCAACACAAACTAACAGACTAGATACAATTGCAAGAGCAAGAATCACAGATGACATCGTAAATAGAAGCTGAAAAGCTATACCTGAATCTTTTTCCTTCTTTTTATATTGTTCTTGATTGATGAAGTATCAACTTCGACTATGTTACTCTTGTTTGAGGATGAACTTTTATCCTCAGGGCCTTTAACTTGAACCCAATCATCTTCATTAGTGACAGTATTCCTTCCATTTGTTAAAATTTCATCAGTCAGTTCTCCTGTGAAACCTTCCCCAAGATCCACGACATCCTCAAAGCAAGTTGTTTGGAGTAAAATTTCATCTCTTTCAGCAGCAGCACAGCGAACAGTGCAAAGATATTCATTGTCACTCTGAGAAGAATTTGCATAGTATATCTCATACACACGAGCAGTACTTCGTACATAAACCTGACCTATGTTGTACTTTTGCCTAAAATATACTGCAAGCACATATGTTTGTGGTCAATACAATATTGGAAACGCACAAAATTTACCAATAATATTGTGTACTTCAGCTGGAATGTGATTTGTGTAGCCCAGTTAAGAAGAAAGAAGACAAAAAAAAAAAAAGTGTGTGTTATTGGTAAAAGCTACCATCAAATATCAAAAGAAAAGTAATACAGCACACGTAACTGAACTGATTGGGCAACAGCTAACAGATTTTGTAAGCCTCAGACAGCCAGTCCACATCCCAACTCAAGGAAAGGAATTTTGTTCTTGAAGTTAATGTGTCCATAGAAAACTATGAATTTCTCCCAAATGGTCAAAAGCTCGAACTGATTTATTAGTTTTCTCTAAGCTTTAGGAGTCCAGAGTTATAGTATGTAGAAGGGTTGCAGAGCATGAATAGGATCTGTGCTCGATCTGTTTAGCCATGAAGAAGGATTAGCAAATTACAGAAATCTTTAGTAGCCTAGGCCCATGTTAGTAAACTATCTCTCTTTCAAAACAGAAATAGGTCAAAGCAATCAAATTCACATATTTTACGGAAGCCGCATATACTACATAAAAGAGTAATAATTAAGCCCTAGGGCTTGTTTGAAGCTATTTAAAATTTCAATTTATAAAGTGAATTTATAAAGAGTTAAAATGAGTGGTGGAGATTTAATTGAAATTTGAAATATATGGTGATTGTTGAGTAGTTGTCAAATCAACAGTCAAATTATGGTAGATGAATTTATAAAGAGAAAATTTAAAGAGGATCAAACAAGGCCCTAGTCTGTAATGTAGCAATAAGTTGTTCAAATCTATTTGTGTTAGCCTCTTTTTTCTTCTAAAAGAGTTTACGAGTATGAGAATTTTGCAATCATGATTATGTAATGATTTTTCTATTCTTGCTGCACACAAGTAATGTTTGAAGTACATAAGCGTCATATTAGTTAATTTTCTTTTTAATACTAGTGTCAGAGGGAAACCATAATTTGCATAGAGGCAACCATCATGAGAATTTTGCTACAGTGATGATGATTGCTTCTTGCTAAAGGGTAGATGATTCTCCTCAGTTCATTACCCTTGTGAGGCTTCATCATCTACGACCACTCATTACTAACACGATCCATAGTTCTTTCTTCTAATAAGCCAATTTAACAGTTATGAAGTCATCTTTTCAAAGATCATGAACATCTCAAATGTTTCTGTTCAAGGGTACTGACACACAACTGCCATCTGAATTTCTTATCTGCATGCTTAGACCACAAAACCTTGTTTATTATTAAACTTTCCACGCCTAATGGTTTTCCCTAGCTCAACCACATACATTCAAAGCTATGTACTTCATACTCACCATTGTATGCTATAAGAGAGTATTTTTGATATTTTTTATTTGACTTTTAAGCTTAATCTCATTTTCTTATCCTTTACTGTTTTGTACCTAACTGAGCAAAATAAATAATAAAAATTTAAAGGAACTCACGTTAAGTTTCTAATATCGAGTTATAGTCAACCTAAATGAAACTATACCAAATAAAGTCTCCATTTCAATTTCTTATTAGCATCCCAAATTAAAGATCATTATCATAGGATAAGCACCTTCACACTCAGACCCTTAAAAAGTGCAACACTCCAACCTCCCCGCTGCTCTCCCTCCATATCCAAATCAAAATCTGCATCTTCCTGAACTAAAATTCTACTATTCTTTAGCATCCCACGTTAAAGATCATTTTCATAGGATAAGCACTTTCATACTCAGACCCTTAACAAGTGTAACACTACACTCCCCCTGCTGTCCACCCTCCATATCCAAACCCAAATCTGCATCTTCCTGAACTAAATATGCAGCATTAAGCTATCACCAATACAAAATTCTAGCTATGACAAATCTTAACCGCAGAGTAACAGAAAGATGATGAAAGCTTATAAATATATACTGTATAAATAAAGACATACAACAAATATGAAGATGAATGCTATTCTAATCTACATAAATTTTGGTAATTTTTCCGCTCAGTTTCCTGCAAGATAGTCTTCTTTATCCCCTTACATTTATATTGACCGTGAAACAGTAGTTATTCTCCACCAAAATTTAATTAAATTCTTACACTTGCACAGCAAAGTGAGGTGTCAACAACTAGATAAAATAAAAATTTATAAGAAAAAGGGACAACAGAAAAAAGAATACAATTCTATGAGTTCTGTCTCTCTCTCTCAGTACAATTCACCATGATCAAAACCTTAAGCTGCAGCATACAAGCAACCATATAGGCTATAGAAACCCAAAAAAGAGATAATTAAATAAGCTAAAACCTAAAAGTCCACAGAAAAAAGAAAAATATGAATCAATTATGAAACAAAGGGAACAAGATTTCACATACTCTTGATTTCACAAGACCAAAATCGGGTGCTGGAGGCTCGAGAACAAGAGGCGATTTGGGTGCGGAATCTTGTTCAACGGAATCATTGATCGGGTAATCGGACGATTCAACTGTGACAGACGATAGAAGAGAGCCGCTAGAGATAGTCCAGTTAGTATCGAAGCTACATGGAGCCATGTAACCATTATTGATGTTCATAGTGATGCCGATTTCCGGTAGTTCGTCAGTAACAGATGTTTCCCCCGGTCCAATTTGCATCTCTGTTTGTGATGATTATTCAGTGCCTGTCGCCCCCTAATTGCGTTGCAATGCATATGCGAGTAGCTTAGTGACAGAGAGCAGATACATGTCTTATTTTATTTTACACCCCCTGCATACATGCCGGTGGACGTGCTTGAGTTTGTGATCACCTAACGGTGAACATGGTAAAAGTTGTCCACCCCCATTGATATCAGTTAAAAAATATTTAAAATTGAAACACAGACACCTATGTTGATATATGCCCAGGGACCAAATTTTCAAAAAAATAAATAAATAATTGAAGGAGTAATCAAAATTTGATAACGTTGACTATACTAATTTTTTTTTTTTTTTAAAGGGATTTCAAAGGATTTTTTGAAAAATAAAGGTAGTCACAATAGAGGAAGACTACCCCTACCTCTACAAACGGATATATATTATTAGAGGTGAGTGTCTTTTACAATGCATCTTATAATATTTAAAAATTAAATTATTAATTGCACCTGCCACATTTTTAATACTCGTAACGTTGTACAACGGAAATTATATAATTGTACAACATTTTTATTTGCTGCACCACGTCTTAATTGCCCCACAAATTATTTAAAGTTTATTTGTTACTCCAATGATATCCAATTTTATTCTATATTCATATTATCTTTTACCTCCCATAGTCCATTATTATTAGTAGATTTTGCTCATACATGCTCCTTTCGTCTTATAAGATAGTTCACTAATTATTTTCAAATAGATTAAGAAAAAATGGTTAATGTAGTTGAAACATTAAATTTTACTTGTATTTTTCCTTATATAGTCTTATATCTCATTAATCGTTTAAAAATACTTCAATATATAGGTAGTTTGATGTGGACAAATACATTAATTAAAGATATATATTTATATAAATGAAAACTCAAAGACGTACTCAATTTAATAAGTGAATTATCTTTTGGGAAAAGACAAAAATTGTATACTTGATTATCTTTGTGGGATGGGGAGAGAATAATTTTCGTCTAAAAATTTCTTTAAGTGGTCATCAAAAGAATGTGCTTGCCATCAACAACTTCAAAAAATAGGAAAGAAAAATAAAAAATAAACATACAGGAATTTTATTATGTCTAGGTAAACTGGTTATTATGATTTATGCATACTTGTACATGTGACATTCATTCAAATTGGGTTTTAAGAGTTGAGGTAAGGGTGGATGTTGTCTGAATGAATGTCAAATGTACATGTATGCACAATAATCAGTCTACCGATAGGCATAATAAAATTCTTAAATATATAATTAGATCAAGTATTGCACTGATTAAGTTTTTACATTCCAGACAGTAAGTTTCGAGTTTGAACCACACTAGACAAACTATAAACGACTGCTTCAATGGCAATCTCTAGAGTCCAGACATCTCATTATTGATTTGTCTAGTATGGACGATAATGGAAATCCCATGTTCTAATTAAATGAAGGCATTGCGATGGTCATCCCAAAAATATTTCTACGGAAGCAGCTCTATGGAGACGGCTATGGAGCCCGCGATTGTAACAATGTAAAAACCTACATGAGATTCTTGAACCCACATTACATCTGCAGTCTCCGTAATGCTCATGGAAAGGGAACATGACCCCTCTGTCTAGTGCTTTTAATGTTAATGGGCAATGGTCATTCTGAATGCTCATGCAACATGACCTTTGTCTAGTTCTTTGAATGGCAAACACTCGAAAGTAAAGAACTACAAAAATTCTAAGGAGACATGGAAATCAGACATAAATAAGTGACATTGTATACGTGACACACTTGTATTGGATGATTAAAAAGTAGCCACATTACTCAATGAATGTATGCCACGTGAAAACGTCAATTATTACTGTCACATTTTAATTCTCTCTAGAATTGCTCAAAAAAATAGAATCTAGTGTGAGCAAGCACTATTAACAATTATTAAAAGCAAACTTATTTTGGGTTGAAGTTGTCTCGATTTGGACAGCAGTCATACACACGCTAGCAGTCACAATTTGCAGCAATAAATAAACAAAAAGTCATTAATGTGAATAAATTAAAATAACACGTCTGCAACACATGAATCTAGTATCTAGCTACAACTGAATAAAATCCTGATCTTCAAACACTACAGAGACAGCCACTACTTGCTTTGGGCAGCAAAGCAAGGAGCTTCGCCGACATGAGAAAACTTAAGCCGGCCCTTGGATTTCAACCTTGTTTGCAATAACTCCAGATCTTCCCAACCAAATATATCTGCTGAACATGGTTGGAAAGTCTATGTTAATGCTTCTGCTTCTGAGAAACAAAACGAATTCTTTGTTTCCCCAGTTCAAAGTTTTGGGTTTTTCCACGATCGAGGGCAATGGAAACTATTGAAGTTCCTTCAAAGACTTCAACAACCGTCCCACGGCTCCTGGGAGAACAGGAAATAAACAACATTCAACAATATACACTCACCAATAATACATCTACAGAAAGACAAGGGCGCCAAATACTGGCATTTTCAAAGTGCAGCGGAGGATTAAAAATACAAATTCTATGCTTTAAGATGTATAGGGATCTCGACATCAAACATGATGTAAACCTATCAGAGTTTGATTAACCTTTCAAACTCTGACTGATTGCAGCAATTGTTTGCGACCCTACTGTATCGACCATCCCAAGATTTTATATTCATCCACTAATAAGGACAGCAGGAGATGCACTCACCAGGAATCATTGGAAGGGTGATGGATTTCCACTCTTTTCCCAGCAGCATCTTTTCCTAGTTTCTCTAATATCCAGTTAGCATCCATGAATTCATTAACTGGGTCGTCATCCCCTATTACTGATCCTCTATCATCAAACGTGGCTGGTCTCCTCCTTTTTGACCTTTGGCCCTTGACATAAGTCATCTCATCCTTTCCATAAAGAGGCAAAGAATCTTGATTTCCATTATTTAAATTATTGGTAATTTTAATTTTCATACGCGATTTGTTATCCTTTGTCAGTAGCTGTGAGGTTGACGGAATGCGTTTATGATCAACTAAATCCCCAGAAACTGTGGGCCCATCTTCTGCATACTTCATTGAAGAGTATTTGTTTCTCTTACTGGCTGGAACTTCTGATCCACTCCTTAATGCAGATACTTTATCCTTGGAGCTTCTGTTTCCCAATAAAGCACGTGCATCCACTGGCTGGACGGATTCAGAATTGCCATTCTTGAACTTTATGAAGTGGCCCCCTTTTTCTCTTAACTTGGATTTTTTTGCCTGATCTGCAGGATCTAATTTGACATTAAACACCGTTTATGGAGAAACATTGCAGCAAGATTAAACAAAGGGTATTATTAATAAACTTAAACAATGGATGACAAAAAGGCTTTATATCAGCATGGCACAATTTTTTTCCCTGAATTCAGTTGCCACTTCTATGACCATATCATCAGTGCCTAATGAACACGTTTAAAATCATAATGACCAGACTACTGCACTACGGAGCTCCAGGAGTACTCTTGGCAAATGGAGTGGATATAGGGGTATTAAACAATATAAACTGGCCCCTGTATCCACTTGTCAATGCCCCTTTGCCTAATACTGAGTTTGCGACTCCTGGAGTACTAGAAACTACTTTCTCATGCAGGATGAATGGTTGTTTCATTATGAAGCCCTATTACCTTATCCTAAGTTCTGAAAAGTTCAGCAATCAGCATACTTCCATTCATGACATTTTGTCAATTTCAAGAAGGTGGCCTACTTCTGATTCCCCACTCATTGGTTAGCCAATACAACAGATAGAATAAAGCTAAATTATTGGACAGGTTTGAGCTAAGCAATGATCTATGAATTAGTTAAACCACCATTATCTCATTAATCTGAACATGTAGTTAGCAAAGCAATGCCTACCACCGTAATATTGGTCACATGTACAGTATGTATTCTCCTGGTCGCAACTTGGCCATTGATTCAAGAATGTTCTTTTCTTCAAGCATAAATAAAATCATGTTAAATCCTACTTCTGTTTGAAAATTATAGAAACAAGAAGCTTGGGAGAAAATTGTATAGTACTTGTGGGTCCCACAAACTACATGGATAAAGATAATTCAAGCAATTCCCATTTCCAAATAGAAAGAGGAAAACAACATGAGCTAAATCTACCGAAATACTGACCAACATAACCCCAAGTCCACCAATCTATCACCAAGTTGCATGTCATTATGACTTAACAAATATTTTTCGAGGGTAACAACTAGCCACAAAGTGCATATTCGGACAGGGAACAGAGCTAAGGCATTTTTATGATGATACCGAGATGAAGCCAGCTAACTAGAGATCATGTCTCGTAAGTATAACAGAAGAATTTCATTCCTTGGAATTGTTCCACTAACATGCTACCGCAACCCCCAAAACAACCCCCCAAAAAAAATCCTTAGAGAAGGGAGAGCAAAAGATCAGGGAAATCTCAGAAATTCTGAGCGTAGGTACAAAACAAGAGCAAGTGATAAGTGAAAAAAAAGTTCTGGGAAATCTCAGAACTTCAAACGTATGTATATAATGAGCAAGTGAATGTCAGCCTAGCACAAATAATATGAAAAAATGAAGACCTATATTGAGTTGCCTAAGAATTTAACCAAGTTTCTACACAACTCTTGTTATTCCACCAAATAAACAGATCATAAGAATTCAACTTCTGACTTTTCACAACACAAAGTATTCCCATATGCAAAAGTTTTTACAGTTGAGACTATGTATGTATGAGAGTATACACAACATACCAGCAGATGACATCAATTCTTGCTCCTTTTTAAAGCTTGAAGCTTCTGCTCTTGAAGGACTGGTATTGTTTCCACCTCGTCCACCCAAATGGATTACAAGCTTTGTTCCCTTTGTAGTCTTGGCTGTGCCAGAATCATTTCCAACATCCTCCCTATCACTCAAACTCTGGGGGTTAGTTCTCTTTATTTTAATAGTTCTGGAAGTCTTGCTCCCTGCAACACCATCAATAATTTTGCATTTAGAAACCCCTGCCTCTTGAACTGAAGCGTCAGGTTCTTCATGAGACTGCGATTCTTCAGCATTATGATCCCCAGAACTGTATCCAAGCAGTGGGCCGTTGCTCTGTCCTGAATTCTGCTGTGCCTCAGTTATCCTGATAAAAAATGTTTCTTTCCCCTTTTTCTTGCCATACTTCTTATTTGAAGATCTTTTTCCATGGTCTTTACTCGTTTTTGGTGATTTATCACCCAAACCTTTTAAAGAAAACTTCAGAGTACGACCGTACTCTTTCTTTGGTACTATGGTTTCATTATCTTCATCATCAGAAAAGGGTGAAATATCAAAAATTTCTTCTTGTGTTGGTAACCCAACAGCTGCTCTCAGGCTCGCAATTAAGTCTCTATCAGCTTCATCTTTCCTCCTCCAGAGTTCCTGAACAGCCTCTTCAAGATTCCTAACCTGTAAAGAGGAAGTTAACAGCATTAAAATAAATGCAAAGCATACAATTCTTAAAACCAACCATGAAAGAAAGTTCACCTGGTTGCATTCTCCCCGGCATGCTGGACATACATACTGCAGATTTCCATCCATTTGAAATTGCATGTACTTTGCATCGCTGGAAAAAAAACAGCCAAAGAAAGAGAAACACTAAAATCAAAATCTCACATAAAGAAATCCTTCCTAACCTCAAATGATGGGCAATTGTCAATTGACACTAGACAAAATATATTATCCATAAATAAAAAGGTAAGGGTCTCAAGCAGTAATTGGCAGCTCAAAAAGTAATACCCTTTGTTTTCATGCAGTAACTGCAAAGAATCAGAAATACCAACAATCAGTTAGCATTATAGGTCAACATTGTAACCAGGGTTAACATTTAGGGCCACGTAAAAAAAATATTGTTAGCAAAAGGTCACTTCTGAAACTAGAAGCGGATATTGGCATGCAAGAAAGTACAGAAACAGATACAGTTGTCAGACAGTATGGTTTGGTGATGAATAGAAAGTCTTGTGCTACTTATAAGAAAAGTCTCCAGCTAACTTACACAGATTCACATAACAAAAGTTGTCATGTATCTAGCGTGACAATTCAACGAGGTTGGCCATGTCAACACATTATTCATTCAAGGGTAAAAGTTATGTGTCATCCGTAATCAGACTTCTATCCACTATGTCTATACCATTTAAATTGAATAATAAAGGACCCAGTAAGTTCTGTTCCTTGATGACCTGAAACATTACTCAGAACAAGCAAATTAGTCCAGAAATGTAATTCATTTTCCTGTCGGCTTCACATCATCAATTTATAGAAACATTTAGAACTTCCAACTCCAATCATCTGAAGATGAAACATCAAATGAAATACTTTACATAAAATAAATATGAACAAATATAGAAACTAGGGCCAGAGAAAACCTGATCCCATCACAAGGGCAGTGCACCCAGCGTTGGCAGATATCACAGCAGACCATAGGTGTTGACTCAGAATCTCTATAGACCTGCAGTTTTCAGGCCACACAAGCAATCAGCTTTTACTGCTTAATTATTTAGTTGCTGCTTTAATACATTTAATATTAATATTATCATGGACAAGTCAACTTGCAAATGCAAGATGATGAGAAAATGAACTTTTAGCAAACCGTCTAATGGAGATTAACGAAGATATCTAAATCAATAGTCACTAAGTTTATATTCCTATTTTAGGAAAACTAATTAGGGTTTTTATTTCAGAGGTCAGTATTTTATGTTATTTTTTCGCTATTTTCCTACTTAAATATTAGACTAGTTGAAACCATAAAGAGATCTTTACGAATTGTAAAACTCAGTCTTTGCCCCCATTAACAAACGATTTCTATTTAAAAATAGAAATGGTTTTCAAATAAAAAGGTAGTTATTTTTGTAGTCCAGGTGGTCCCATAAAATATGTGGATGTGATTGATTTGACCAGATTCTATTTTTAAATAGAAATGGTTTGTGAACAGAGGCTTTGACTATTGAATAAGTTGATTTTCTCTCCATCACCCCCCCCCCCCCAAAAAAAGGGAAAGGCTGATTTTCTCTTCTAATTTCTATTGTTCTCTGTCCTATCTTTCTCCCTCTCTTTCCCTTCTATTATGTGCCACTGTTACATTCTTTTCTGCATCACGGTTAAGAGTCGACTTATACAAATAGCTAGGTTTTGAAAGACATTAGCCAACAGGATACTTGCTCATGATTAGTAGCAATAAGGGTAGATCTCTATCACTAACAAAAATTGAGATGCACACCATATCAACGAATAAATAATACCTTCAGACAAACAGGGCAGTAATTTCCCTTGGTAAATAATCTTCCACAAGCATCACAACAAGTGTAACCCAAAAACCACCTGCATTATTTAAAAAATCATCAATGTGACAGTTTGGAACTTGGAAGTGATGAAATTATAGGCATAACTGATCAAACTCACTTTTTACCCACACGTGGAACCTACAAGTAGCGCACATGACTACTCATTTTTGTGGTGCTTATAGTTTGAACCAATTTAATCATTTCTCAAATGCCCTTAACATCAATAAGTAGAGTAGATTTTCATGTATTCTTTTGGGGACAAGAAAGGTGATTTCTCCCCCTCAAGAATTAAGTGAGCACAGACAGTTTTTCTCAATTTTCATATTTACATGTGACGCAAAACGTTTACATACAAAAATCTCCGACCGAGTTAAGAGCTATCAACAAACAAAGCTCTCAACTCATAACAACAAAACAAAAGAACAAAATACATAAAATCATTTCTAGACAACGTTCAGCTGAGATGTGGAGGATTGGCTAAAGAAAAATCCAGTTAATAGATCACAAAAATGTCCAATAATAAATTGTGCTAGAAAAAGTTAGCTCAAGAAATTGATGGATATGATAAATGTAAAACAGTTAATCTGCAGAGGGCCATAAAGTAAACAGTGCTAGCAAGATTCAAGTCCGTGTTATGACATTTTCCATGTTATATGAGGTCAAGCTCTTCCTCTAGACTAATTATACATACAAGAGCATTTCCACTCTCTAAATACAAGGAGCTCCTTACTTTACAGAGTGAGTGCGTCAAAATAAGCTCCAAGAGACTCCACGTCAGTATCCAATCCACAGTTATTGAAAATACATTTAAATTGATTGGACTGGCCATTAACGTCTTAAAAAAAATGCCAAGATAATGGAGAGCAATAAATGCTCATGGAAGAAGCAAACTAAAGAGCCAAAATTGATTGAAAGTATTTGAATCTCATTATTGCCCCCCAAAATACCACAAAATTATTATTTCTACATATCCTTGATTTGACAACTACTCAACTAAAACCACACAATTCAAACTTCTTTAATTCTCCACCACTCATTCTACCTCTCTCCTAATAATAATTTCTCGACAGTTTTCATTGATAATGAGATTTAAACAATGTTGCCCTAGAATTTCCTGACATTCTATATCTACTAGACCAATTTCAAGATAAGGTTCCTAATATAGTAATATTAAACAAAAACATGCCAAAACGACAGGCATGCTAATATAGTCAGAAGTATAATCAGAACTACACAGGCAGAGAAAAGTTCCTAATATGTGCTGAAGACTCATACCTTACACTTAAGCCATTTCCAGGGACAGCAGAACCACAACTGTGGCATTTTGTATGTGAGGGGCACAAAAAAGGCCCATGACCAACATTCTGCAAGTTTCAAAAGCGAAATACATAAGCTAAGCACACCAAAAATTAATATATTTAGTGACAATTGTGCAGCATACCTTATGGGGAGGCTGTTGACAATAACAGTGGTAAGCACCATCACACCTTTTGCAGAACATAAACTTATTTGGATCTCCCGTTCTTCTACAAACCTAATCAAAATGTGCCAAAAGGACACCAAGGTGAGGGACACTAATTAGGATTTGTTTCCTTTGATCTTCCAACCTAGTGTTCTCATCGATCTTCAAAATGATCAAAAGCTACCAGCAATTCTATCAATCATGCAGGAGAAAAGAAAACCAGCGGCAAGGTGCTAAATCATCTACTTGAGATTAAAAGGCAGTTGAAACTTGAAAGTGTTCTGGAAGTTACTGTTTCCTAGAAAAGACTACCTAATAGTTCCATTGACGTCTTCTTGACATCAGACTAATCAGTAACCATTCAATCATCATCATATATCACGCAGAAAATCTATGTAAAAGTTACTCAAAATGCTCAGTAAGGTCTTAATTTCCTGAATAGGAATCAGCACTTCCCATGAATAAACAATGACTACGCTTGTATCAAAAGAAAAGCTATGTTCATCTACAATAATGTAGAATGCATCGCCATAGGATACCAGATGAACTTTTTGATCTGATGCCCAGCAAATGTAGTTGTGTGTAGATAACTTAACCGTCCTTACCTCACATATTCTGCACGAGGGGCACGTCCATGAGCTCCAGTGAAAAAGATCTGCAACCCAGCATTCTTCACATAAGATATTATATTCAATCAAAGACTTATATACACAAAAATATTACCTCTATTTTGTGACCAAGCTTTCAGGCAGCTCCTATGATATTTCTTGCCACAACTATTGCATGGTAGCATCTTCCTTGCCTTTTCACTTCCTTCATGTTCACCAGAAAAGCATAGCCTGCA
>CAVNYN010280814.1:0-28061 GCA_963692815.1 Nyctanthes arbor-tristis | reverse complement strand
CGTTGATGATGAAGGAATTTTTGCGTTAGACTTGTCCCCTGATCTATTCAAGTCAGCAGTCGAAGCTGCTTATAAGTCCATTCATGATTTTTCCAAGCCATTAATCAACATGATGAAAGCAGCTGGATGGGATCTTGATGCAGCGGCAAACTCCATTGAACCGGATATTCTTTATGCAAAGAGAGCCCACAAGAAATATGCCTTTGAATCACATATTTGCCAAAGAATGTTCTTGGGATTTCAGGATGAAAACTTCTCCATGAAGTCAGAAAATCCGTCAGGCACCAAAGAAAGTGCATTCCACCAATATCTTGCTTTAAGGGAAATAGATCCACTGGACGCTGTAGGGCAAAGTCCAGATTCCGGTTTTGGGAAATTTTGCCGGAGCAAATACCTAGTTGTCGTTCACCCTAAGATGGAGGCGTCATTTTTTGGGAACTTGGATCAGCGGAACTACGTGATGGGTGGTGGTCATCCAAGGACTGCTTTCTACCAGGCTTTCCTGAAACTTGCCAAGTCTATTTGGCTTTTGCATAGGTTGGCACATTCTTTTGATCCCCCGGTTAAGATTTTCCAAGTCAAGCGTGGCACTGAATTCTCAGAAGTTTATATGGAAAGTGTAGAGAAAAACTGTGTTATTGAAGATGGCGATCAGAAGCCTAAAGTGGGTTTAATGGTGATGCCTGGTTTTTGGATAGGTGGTAGTGTGATCCAGTCTCAAGTCTACCTTGCAGGCATGAAGATGGCAGAATGACTTGCTTTTCTTTCGGATGGAATTTCCTCGAACATGTACGTATCCAAGCTTGGTTTAAGACATTATATTATCTTGTCTTAATATATATATATATATATCTATGTAACGTGTAGCAGTTTATTATTTGTTTTCACGTACTCTATTGTCTGGTATGAAATATGCTTTCTTTCCCTTTTTGATCCTTGGTGGTTACACTTTCTAGTCAAAGTAGTTTCTTGCCTCGTGTACTCCTGAAAACTTGCCATCAGCCATTTCTGTATTTGGCTCAAAGAAACCACGTTTGGTAAACATGAGACTGCTAAAGAAGCAGTTAAGAATAAGCTGGTTTTAAGCTTAGCCAAACAGGCCGTAGGATTTCAAAAAAGTCAATTGATGGTCCCTTTGCCTGAACTTGAGGTTACAAGATCAATTTGAATGCAAAAATGGATCCCATCAAAGGGATCATACTAATCAAAATTACATCATTTTGATTGTTCTTGTGTTGACTAATTTCTATACCAGATGCGTGATGCATGGACCATAACCCGTTCTGGCGCCCGATGTCTGGTACGCTATGGCACCACATGGACCATGTGGTGTCATAACGTACCACACATCGGGCGCCAGATCAATTTCAGATATTGCATTGGTCCATATGGTGAAATAGCGTACCACATCGAGCGCCAGATCAATTTCAGATATTGCATACCGTTGGTCATTACTGTACTTAAATGTTTGGTCCATTTGTTTTGTTGGGTCAGATTATTCTCTTAGCTAAATTGGAGGTTTTCATTGATTTGTATTTTTCGAGCGGGTAATTTGGTTGCATTGTCGTTGACCTATGATAAAAATGAAAGACGTGTCAATTTGGTTAAAGCAGAATGATTGTGGTAGAATAACATCGGGAAGATTGCTACTTGTACGATGCTCTTTATTTGTCAAAATGTGGAGAATTTATAATGATGAGAGCGGTAGAATGTGTATTGGGAATGTAAAAAGATTTAAAATATGTGGTTGTAATTGAATAGTTATCAAATCAAATGTGAAATCAGTGGTAGGTAAAATTATAAATTGGTAAAATAAAGAGCATCAAACAAGTATCCGTGGTAAAGTTTGAAGTTAATAATAAATTATTTGTTAATCTTTATGTGGAAACATGAATGTTCAAAATAATAATAATAATAATAATAATAATAATAATAATAATAATAATAATAATAATAATAATAATAATAATAATAATAATAATAATGATAATGATATTTATCATTATTTTGCTAAAAGAATAATACACATAACCTCCATTTTAGCATGTTGTTGGTTAAGCAGTCTTTCTATATGATTCGTTTTCAATTCTGGCAACATGTGGCCGTAGACAGCGGCGAGCATGTATGTAATTGAAGGATTCCCGATTTGACATCTTTACCCAAATGGGTTACTCAAGAAACTCTGTGTCTAAAGGGAAATTTAGGAACACATTTTTTCTCAAGAAATGTCACGGGTATTATTAGTTCATTATTATTTAGGCTACTTATTCACAGAGAAGGATTTGACAACATAGAGGAAACGTTACTTATACCAATTGTCTATAGACTAGTTTATAGAAGATGACACGACAGTGTGATATTTCAAGAGTACCTAATCCATCTTTTGTAATCAAATAAAAAATTGACATGTGGTAGACATGGGCTCAATTTAAATACAAACGCGGATTTTCCATTGGCGGTAGGTACGGAGTTTTTAGTACTCTTAGAGTTTCAGAAACTTTTACCTAAGATGGACATAGTTGGTATATTAACCATTTTATCATGCTATAGATATGGATGATATTTACAGTACTTGTTCTTCTATGAACCACCATGTGTATAGTGTGATTCATTTATGAAATGCATCGCGCTATTTGGAGAAACGTAAAGACAAATATTAACAAAAAAAGAGTTTAAAATCACATTATTATCTCCGCATATTATTTCTCCAACACGAGAGAGAGCATATCAGTACTGATGATATTCTTACCCATTTTGTGAACCCTCTATAACAAATAGAATAATCCTTCATGAATCACATTATAATTTATAGGACCCGGCTATTGAAACAGATCAGGCTCCGAGTTCGGAGCCCGAAACATCTTGTAATTTACATTTGTTTCTCTAGATATAACCATTTCATATCTGATGTAGACACAAATTGTATAACAACCATTTTACTTTGTAGCATAGACGGGGATTTGCACTCCCTAATTCTTCTACGAAATTGCTACCTATGGCGCAATTCACAACTTGCAATTTCTGTTAAGTCTTCAACAGGTGAAATAGAAATACCTCAAATCTAAGGATCGTATTCTAAAAGCTTTTTTTTTTTTTTTTTTGGAAGTACAATTACAATCTGCATCATGGCAGTATAAGTGCATATAGATATATATCATACTGAAACACATCGCACAGAAATCAATCATATAAACGAAATCAAACTCCTATACAGGAGATTATAAACTACATATAAAATGTAGAATAAACGCCACATGTGGGGAATCGAACATGGGACCTCTACGTTTTAGGACTTCAACTTTAGCCCCATAACCAAATGAGCTAAGGTTTTGTTGGCTATTCTAAAAGTTTTTAAGTACCAAAATACTTTTGAAAGTGATTACAAAATGTTATAATATGTTAACTCAAATAATCATTGTTCGTTTCAACTTCACGAAATTGACTAAATCGTTGTAGCGAACTAGTAATCTATTTTATCTTAAGCTACAGTACGATTTGATCATAGTGTTAAATCCTCGTACAAAACAAAATTATAGTGTTATCTACTGTTAAATTTGTAAATTTCTCTTATTATTTCATTATTATAATAATATGCTTTGACATTTGAAGTAAAGGTCACTTGATATTGTCAATTTATGAATTTGTTAGTACTCCCAAGTCCCGACCCCCTAGTTTTCTTGGAAAATGCTCACACGTAAACCTTAAACTATTCAACAATGTCACATTATTAAAAGTCAAACGCTTTAACATGTGACAACGTGTCTATATAAATCCCGCAATCCGATCTCTCTTTACATTTGTTAATCAAAAACATCAAAAAAGCACCTCAAATTATCTTGCTAATTGACCAAAAAAGATGATGATATTTAGGCTCCGTTTCCTACTCCTTCTCGTCTTCTCGATGGTTGGTGCGACACCGCCGGCCATTCACCGGGGAATTTGCGTGCTAGGGTGTTTGTCATGTCACAATGACGTGCCACGCTCTATCCTGAGCTATGCGTCCGTTGGCTTTCCAATCTCATCACTAGCTGAAACACCACTCAATTAAGTCATCAGCAATTAGCCCAAGCTGCCCTGAGGGTGAGCCTAGCTCGGGCTGAATCGACTAGGCTTTATATCATCGGAGTGGCTGAACAACTCAAGAAATCGAAGGCGGAGGATTATCAAGAAGTGAAAGATTGCTTGGAGCAAATAAACGACGGCGTAGATCAAATAACTAATTCCATCAAAGAGTTGCCACAAATGAATAAAGGTGGTGGAAGAGAGTTTCCATGGCATGCAAGCAATGTTGAGACATGGATGAGTGCAGCCGTGACCGATGCAAGCACATGCCTCGACGGGATTTCTAGGTGGTCGATATGCGGCAAGACGAAGGCCGTGATCAAAGCCAAGGTCCTTAATCTAGCTTGTTCAGGTAACTAGCAATGGTCTAGCCTTGTTCAACGGGTTTGCGGCAAGATATAGAGCCTCTCATGTCATCACCAAACCAAAATTCTAGGGTGTATTTTGAGCATTTGGACATCAAATCTTAATCTTACCTTAATTAAATTTGGCTGTTTGTCCGTTTTTTGTAAACTCACATGAAAGGTGGATGGATACGAGTTTTGTGATCATGTATTAAAATAAAAGGTGGAATTGCCGAAGTTTTGGTCTTCTCATTGTGTTCACTACAGATTGATTTTCACCACTATTTTTCTAATTTTAGATTTGTAGAGCGGCAAATTATGTTGCCCACACCATTTAATTCCATGCATTATCATCAAATTCTTCATGTAACTGGACCAGTTGTTGCCTGCTTTTTGTGATCACGGCTATGTTGCCACGATATATAGAATAATATGACAGATTTCCTCCCCCACCCCCCAAAAAAAAAGATAAAATTCAGTTAACTCATTAAAAAAAAAAGGTTTAATTATTAATGTTAATAGTGAAATTTATCCCTTCAAAAAAAAGGGAAAAAAAGAAAAGTATAATTTAACTTTATTTTCTTAATATAATTTTCATTTACTAATTATTTCACTTTATCAGTTTTTTAATAATAATGCGCCTTAAATATGGGTATATACGGAAAGTGACTTGTAATTTAGAATGGACGAAAAAAGAAATATAAGTATATCTTTGTGGGACAAAGGTAATAGATAGTAATTAATTAATAATAAATTATAAAAATAAGAAATTAGATAAATATTACTTTTGTCACACAAAGATAGACTTTGTTCTCATTTTTGTGAGGATTAAAAACAAAAGTAATTAATGTGTTGTTGGAAAAGTAAAATTTAAGATCATTTTCACATACCTATTCGTTTACATTATATTATTCCACTTTAATTATATGTTTATTGAAACAATGATCAGGCTCAAGTCATCATTAACCCCTACAATATACACATTAAATAGGGGCATATGTGAAAACTAATAGCATTTCAACTACATTTTTAAGAGAAAAATAGTGTGTACTTTGAAGATCGGTTAAAAAGACTACAAAGTCGTAAAAGTTAAACTAATTAACACACATCTTTCTACAAAATGCAAGAAAAAGAATGATAACAGCAACCCCCACGGTTATTCCCACAATTATGGACACTGTTCTTCCTACTTCGTTTTCATGGGAAGAATCTGTCCAAAATCAAATAAAAAAGGTTAAGTAGAGCATAATTTAAGACATGTTTGGTATGCTGATTGAATGAAACATGACAAAATAAAGAAAGACTATAAGTAGTCTGATGTCATGTCCATAGCTATATATTCATGTATCAAATAAATCAAATAACAATGGCGCATTAAGAAGATCGAGTATCGATTGAAATAAACAAATTGGCAAATTGAATAATGAGTAATTGAATGTATATTCCCCTACAATTTTGCCTTTATTCAAAGATTGGCTGGTGGGTTTGCAGAAATTTCAAAGTGGATATGATTCTCTTCTCTCCCCCTATCTAGGGTGATTTAAAGCCTTCAACTTGTTTAATCCGAATCAACTTTATTTTGCAACTTTTTCATCACTTCAAAGCAATAGAATATGTTAAAAAATCAAGTGGTCGATTCACCTAAGATTTACGCAAACACATGTTCAGGTTAACTCATTGAGTTCAATAATAAACATTTTTGTCCCGAAAGTTTTCTCGACCTCTTTTAACGACTAACTTCATTGTTAAATGTGAGATTTTTTTTAAGTGGTTGAAATTTTTGCTAGTACCTGATGGGGCATTATAGTAGCTAGAAGCCCAGTAACGAACAAAACATTGCGTCAAGAAAACATCTCCAGCTTCAGCAGGTCCACAGAGAAACTTTAATTTTGTTAGAGCATCAGAACGGCAAGAGAAGCAATCTGAGGCACCAATATCCCCCTAAACACTGTGCATATCCTTGAACAAAGCCTGATGTACTAACCCTATACCCCATTGCCCTTTGCAAATCCGCAACCACGTCGTCCCGTCGTCGCAAGAATTCCACTTCACGTACTTTTGCTGCACTTCTTGTACCTGTTGATGAAAAAATTTAATTAAGTAATTTTATATATATCAAGATTCTAATAAGCGTAAAGTGCAATGAATCATGGTTTTTCCCCCTTAAGCACAGAAAAAACCAAAAACTTTTTTGTACATGCTTGGCACACTCAAGCATGTAGTTCTCTGATCATACGATGACATGTGGCCGTAGGGGGCGGGACTTTTTCTTTTTTAATTGAGTCACATCATGAGGTTGGTTTCATATGAAACTTATTGTCTGATGATTCTAGATCATTTTCGTACTGTAAAAGAATTGTATACATACCTAAGACTTGTGTCCAAGGTCCCAAGGAAATCAAAATGTTCATATCTCATAAAACAGCCATCAAGTTGCAAAGTTGCACCATTTGTGTATGGACACACCAAACCAATCTGACTCACTGCACTGGTTATGCAGCTCGAGCAATCGGCTGTCTTCAAATCACCTCTACACTGATACAATCCGTAAATCACCTCATCTGGGGAGGCAGCTGAGCTGTCATTTCCGAGAGCAAAGCTGTTATAAAGTGCCTCTGAAGCTGAATTGGTGATGGAGGATGATAAAGATTTGAGGTTTGTTTCAAAGGGAGAATTAGGGGTGTACTTTTCTTGTGAACAACCAGCATATATGAAGATGTGGCCATTTACAATGAAGAAATGGTTATTGAGAAAGGAGAAGAAAATGAAGATTTTGATGGAGTGTTGAAGGTTTCGCCACATTTTCTTTCTTCACTTCAACCCTTTTTTTCTCTTTCTTTACCTCCGATCTATCTTTAGTCGATATTTAGTTATCGGGAAATCCCGGGTTCTCTAATGGGAATACTTGTGGTGTCATGGAATTTTGATGTGGTAGAGGGTGGGGATACCTTTTGGTGTTTCTTTTTGTGTATTTTAAGCACCTTTCTCTTTTTAATGATCCATCGATCAATGATCGTTGATGGCATCAAATTGGAGGAATGTAGAGGCCTACTTGCTTCTGTTTGTGTTTGAAACACAACTTTCTATACCAAGAAAACCCTTTTGATGATATTCTTCTAGAACCGTCGTAATCTAATTTTTTACAACTTTTTGAAATGTTTTCCAATCGATCTGCAACCTTAAAAGTATTCAAATATATCACTGAATTTTAACAAAATGACATGTCATTTCATGGCATACCAATCTAAATAATGTACTTACAAATGAGATGATAGAGAAGAATATATAATGAATGAAGTATCAACAAATTGGATTCTGGGAATGAACCCCGCGTCAAAGATAGCAAAGGGAGATCAGCTTCATATTCTATAATATTCTATAGGATGGAATTGGAATATATTCCTATGAAATTCCATGCCCTTTATTAATAATATACGCAGAATTTCTTTGGGAGGCAACAGTGTGTATATGTATATATGTATGTGTGTGTATATATATGGCTTCATACATGAATATATTTCCCCTCAAGATAGCAACAGCTAGCTAGATAAAAAATGATATATAATGATGAGACGACAGAATATATAATTTTATTTGTATACACAAACTTTGACATACAATTAAATATGAATGACAAATAAAATAAAATACAAAGCTTTAAACGAGAACTCTTGTTAGCTAACTCTTGATCTCTTGTGCGCCTTGGGTCTCCGGTAGAAATTCAAGCCAAGCAATGCTCAATCAACTAGCCATGTCATAGTTCAAGCCAGGTCGAACAAATTTATTTATTTATTTATTAATTAATATTATTGTTGTTCTTGTTCTTGTTGTTTTCGCTGTTGTTGTTGTCGTCGATGTTGTTGTTGTTATTATATCTTTTTGCAAATCAATTTAATGTCTACTGAAACAGAGAATTGTCAAAAGAACAAAACTTAGCAAAGCAGAGCTAGCTCACAATCCATTTTGCCACCACCATGGCTCTACATATATGCATTGTATGGCAAAGGAATCCTCTTTTGTGTAATCTTTTTGGCAATTAAGGAAGACAACTTGGAGGTAGGAAGTGTCCAAATTATAGTTAACCCGTGTACGATTATAAGAGCAACCACATTGGTAATGCTAAAGTTGATTGTTAGTGGTGTTGTTAGTTAACAACTCAAAAAACAACTTATATTAGTGGTGTTAAAGTAGTTGCTAAAAACATTTAATTTAACAAATTGTTAGTTTTATTGTTAAAGTTAACAATAAACTTAACAGTTTATGTGATATTATTTCTTCTTTTTTTATTTTAATTAAATTGGGATTGATCTACTATTTGACTATTGAATTGATGATTAAATTTAATACTCTTATTTAGAATCACCAGTGTGGTACAAATTAATAGTTAAATTTAACTTACGTAGGTGTCTTCTAATAATCATTAAAAATTTTACTTTTTGTTTATATAAATAGTTAATTTTAGAACTATCAATGTAGATGTTCCAAGTAATGGAAAGCTAGAGTCCAGAACAGAGGGTAGTGACAAATGGAAAGCACGAAGACAGCTTGTGATTGTATTTGAATTACCCATTTCCTGCTTAATTCGGATACCTGAGCCCTAAAAGGCCCATGTTGCGTGGACTTTCTTAGAAGCAAAGCCCAGGCATAATAAGTTGAGTACCAAAAAGTCCAAAATATAATGATTTTTGCTAACAATTCTCAATAAAACGCAATGAACACCCCCCACCCCCCCCCTAAAAAAAACAACAGACAAAAAACCCCCACAAAAAATAATAAAAATAAAAAAGATGGAATGGCACTACACTGACACCTACAATGATAATAATCATCGATAGTGATTAATAACATTATTTTTTTTATTTAAACTCTTTAAGTAATTTGAGGTACTATGCTGCCTAGTCATTTGTGGTAGGTCATGTAGTGTGTCATTTGTTGCTCAATGTACTCAATAAGCAATCACAGATATTACCAATAGGTTGGCATGTAGTTATACCAACCGATTATTGTGTAAAAATAGAAGAGCACGCGGTATTAAGGGAGATATATGGTTATTTTTCATTGGTCCATGTAACATGTTGGTAGCATACTCTACCAACTTGTTGATAGGAGATCATACCAACTTCAACAATGCCTTGTTCATGAAATAAAACTACATCAACGCTATATTTGCACAATAGTTTCAATTAATTTACACACTAATGATATCTGTCGTCGATCAATTATCATTATTGCAACAAGTGGTATTAAATGATATGTTTAGTCCGTCGCGTGCCTTTGACTATTATTTAATTGCGAGAAATTTTGTGGCTAGACTATTATTGCTAGTGTGGGAGCCACAAAATAGCTACTGATTTGCTTATTGTCCACTGTGCAACACCCACATATCATCACTAGTATTACCCTAGATAATAGAGATTATAGTCTCCACTAATACTTTTCCAAGGACACCTCACACTAATAATCGTTTTACTACTTGCAAACAATCTTGAAATTTTATTCTAAAGTTTTTATTGAACTTTGAGAATATACTTCTAAGAAATATTATAACCAACTTACAAGACGAATTTAAATATTGCACGAAGCCACAAACTAGATAGGTTGGCTAGACTACCGTTCAATTTTAATATCAATAAGATGAGACGAGTAATTTAAGCGAAACATGCCATGGTATGCATGTATATTAAGGTCATGTACACACCCAACCAAATCAGACGATCATTAAGTGGAACACTTCATTTGCTGAGCACACATCGTCTGATGTATATTTAAATATTTCTCAACTAAAAGGACGAGAATTTTAAGTTAGAAATATCTTTTAACTGTACTGTATGCAATCATATTCTATTCTATGTCCACTAGCCACTCTTATATATATATATAGATAAATTATACAATAGGAAAATGACATAACACCAAAGAAGAAAAAAGGAAAAGGAAAAATAAAAATATAAATCACAAAATTGTGTCTATCCTCATCACCTATTCTCATCATCTTGGATATGGACAGAAGGATCCATCAAGCCATCAAGTTTGAATCGGGTCGCCTCCACGAGAGCAACTTCCGGGCACACTGACCCGCCTTGATCCGGGTCTGAACCTGCTCGATCTCCGAGATCCGACAAGGTATAGTAATCCCACCGGGATGGTCGAACCCGAATTCCTTCTCGGATTCCTTCAGCAAATCGCCAAACGAAGGGTGATTAAAATACACCACAGGCACCAAAATCCTCTGAAAATCCCCATCTTTTTGACCCACGTAGACTGAGATCACCCTTCGGAATATTAACGGGCTTTTCTTGATCCGTTTCTTGTCCGAGGCGGGCATACCCCTGATCCCAACCCGGAACAATGTTCTTGGAGCTCATCAAGGACTTGGCTTTCGTCGTGTGCTCTTCCGATCTGTCCAGTTTAGGAGCTTTGAAATGGGTCTAACCCGGCAGTTCCGAGGTGGGTCCAAGAGGTATTCCTCCGGGTGTCTGTTCCGCCGGAAACTTCGCCGGAAAGCACACCGGAAAAGCGTCTTGACCCTGTGTTTCAGCAAGAAACCTTGTATCTTGCCCATATTATACTAGATGGAGGCAAAAGAAACCAAACCCCGAACTGTAAATGCTATATTGGACGCAATGGTAAGAGGAAAATTACAATATATCAATCTTTTAACAGAAAGCCTCGGCCATGGACATGGGTAAACGGGAAACAGAGCTCAGAAGGAGAGATTGGAATTTTAGACATGATTTTGGGTTCTGCTCATTCGAAACTTTCTTTGATTCTAAGGAATCAAATCGAAAGTCTTGAAGTTTTGAGCCTGAAATTTGGTTGACGATGCCGGCGTTGGTCTAAGAAACTGAACGGAGAGCTTGTGGGACTGTTATATAAATCGGGAGAGGAGACTTTTGAAAGTTCAAGCTAAGAGGATTTGGATGGACAGCATCAGATGTGTTCTCATTGGAAATTTATTAAGGAAATGTCAAAAGTGCACCATGTAGCATAATTTGATTATTATAACAATAATTGGTCAAATTTTCTATATTAGCATATTTAATGCATCAAGGTCAAAAAAGAGAGAAAGATACTACAAAATTTTATAGCCCCACATTTTCTAATTTTTCTTTTAATTAATTTTCTCTTATTTACACTATTTTTTCCTCTTTTTTCCTCCCTCGTATCTCCTATAAGGTCTAAATTTAGACATTCATCCAAAACTCTATTATTATTATTATTTTATTATTTTTGAATTTGTATCTATCTCTTTCATTTTTTTACTTTTCCCTCTTTTTTTCTTACACCTCTTTCCACCAACATTCTCTTTCCTCTACACCGTCCGAAACTTGGACTATCCCATTGGAGACGCTTACCTCCCTAAAAATTATCTTGTGGTCATGATACTACGATCGTTTGGCGGGCATCCAGGCACGACATGCTCATAGGGCAACCTATGGTGATATATATATGTATATACACACACATATATATATATATATATATGTCTATCTATCTTTCCATGTTGTTAACTCTAATAAGCCTGTCTCTTGTAAGATTATATGCCCTTGTGCAAAATTGTATATAAATAATGACGTAATAGAATTATAGGAAAAATTTCAGCTAATGTGATACACGAATAAATAACTTTCTACAACTTTTTGTAATTTGGGTTTGTACGGGTAACAATTTTTATTTTCTTTTTTATTTTCATTTGTCTGCGCTGTTTCTTTCTATTCTAACTTTTTGAGTCTGGTAATTATACCCACAAAAAATTAAAATATTTCTTAGGTGGATTGCTCTTTCCACCCATTTGGGTTGTCTGCCCCTTAATTAGTCAAGATTTAGTGGACGAAAATGGATGAAAAGAGCAATTCATACAAGAACAGCGATCTCCGAGGAGGTAATTATTGTCAGATTAAAAATGATAAGGATGAAAAGCATAATTATATTTCCTTTTATTTATTATATTATTATTCATATTATGTCTGGATTGTCAAAAAAAAAAAAATGTCGAAAGAGAGAAGAAATGATTTAACATCAGTAAAAATAATATATTACCAGATGTCTGGCACCTTAATGGTACAAGACAGATTGTGTAGCGTAATTTCATCAATTGATATAATTTGTGCAAGTGATAATATGTTCATATCAGCGTCTAATATTACGTCACATCATTGTCTAATATTCTAAACACTAAACGTCTTAGTATTAAATAATTTATAGGGAAAAAACTGTGCAAAGAAAGGAAAAAATAATAATAAATATATGCCTTGAAAAAAATGAGATAAAAAATTATCAAAATTAGGGGAAAATTGTCCTTTTCTAAACAAAATTGAATTTTAGAACGTTGACTAGTGAGTGAATTTTGTTTCTACTCTAATGTTTCCGTCGTTCCCTCGACATTTCCTCCTGCACAACACGTAATGGGAAGGAAATTTCCTCATGATAGTTAAATTTGACTTTTTAAATAAATTGTTGTTAGATTATTATAATATTATTATTATGGTTGAAGTGAGTGCCACATTTTAAATTCTGTTTGAATATTAAAATAATTTTTGATCAATATCAAGTGCCGTGGGTGTTAGCTTTGGGTATATAAAACCTAATTTGTCAAATTTCAATCCAATTAGTTAATCTAGGCTTGTTTACAAATTACAATGCAATATTGTATTATGGAAAGTGGTTTTTTCTTGTTTAAATTAGATTTCTTATCGAGACCTATCATACTAAGTGTTTATATGCTGAGATGAAGTGTGTCACGCATATGATATTTACACTTCGTTACAAAATTTTTAAAATTTGCTAATGTTTTGTAACAGTTTCATGTATCTTAAGAGTATGAAGTCTTAATATTACTGACAAATAAAACTCTGCAATCTAAACATATAAAGAACTCAATTTTGTAATACTATATTAAATATTATCCCATTTGAGTGGTTGAGCGTCACTAATTTTTGCCAAACAGCCCTTTTTTTCAAAATAAAATAAATTTTTGTAATAAAATATGATAGCATGCGTGGATTTTATTAGTCTATCTTTGACGTGTAAGGATGCATCTTTCTCCTAAAAAACTATACATGAAAAAATAACAAACGAGAAGAAAAGTCCAATTGGTACAAATTGTAAAATATCCGTACCATACGGAATTGTACTTTACTGCGTGGAATTGGTCATTAATGGGCCCAGTTAGCCCACTTTGCCTAAAACGTCGTCGGACGGTCAGTTTTGAGGCCCGCTGCTTGACTACTGTTTTCTATATTATTATTTTAATTTTAATTATAGCCGCCCCTATCAGTTTTATTAGCAATAAAAACAAACATTATGTTAGTATTAGAAAATTACAAAAGAAAAAAAGAAAAGTTAGATTTCATAGAAAAAAGTGTTTGGGTTATAATCAGATCCTTATCATTTTGTCTTTTAGAAAAGAAGAAATACTAAAAGTAATAACATGCCTCACATATGTCCAATTGCTACTCAAACATTAGACTAGACGTATTAAATTAAATTAATTAAAAGTGAAAATAGGAATCTAGAAAAGAGAAGTGAATATGATCATATTGTTACTCAAAAGATTTCTCAAAAGATTCTTACATTCTGAAATAATTGTTACCCAAAACTTTGAAGAATAGGCCATGTCTATTGTAATAATGATCTAATACTAAATGTCTGGCCGTGCTAGGTCGCCAGACATTGATGCAGCGTGCTAGATGTGTATCATTTGACACACCACATATCGCCAGATATTTAATATTAGATCATTTATGTTCCAACGCTAGGGGGTGTAATCATGATTCAAAATTCCATATAATTATAGAGATCCTGGATTTGTATAGAATCCATCAAATTCTTCTACAAATTCAAGTATGACCTCTTGGAATTCTCTCTCTCCTTTTTTTTTTGATACATTAGGGATATAGGAGAGGGGAAGGGAAAATAGGGGAGGGGCATGTGTGGTTCAAACCCAGCATTCCTTGAAATTCTAATTCTTCCTTCTTTTCCATAAAAAAAATAAAAAATGAATAACCACAAAAAATAAAATAAAATAAAAAACAACAGATGACTATCTAAAAAAGGTTATTGAACAAGAAAAAAAAAAGTTAATAGCTTCCTCTAATAATTTAACAATTTTTGTTCATTCAGTTAAAAAAGAAAAAAAACTATGAATATTTTTCTAGAAAGGAAAAAAACAAGATTGCATATTTTTATATATTGTTTAACCATACAGTTTGAATATTTTTTCTTCTTTTTACTTTTTGACTATCAACAGATCAAGTAAAAAATTATATTAATATTTTTATTACTCTCTTTCTAAGTTCACATTTAACTTGTGCAAAAATAATTGAGTAATAATAATTAATTAAAATAAAATAGAAGAATAAAATTAAAAAGGTTTATCAAAAACAAAAAAAGGGTTTAAACTGAGATATTAATTATTAAAGCGATAATAGTAAATTCTTAAATAATAATTTTATAAATAATTATTTGAACAAGATGTAAAAGTAGATTATTTATGTTTTTCATTAGTTTGAATTTTAAATTTTTCCCCTATTAGCTCATATTTTCTATCGAGAATGTTTGAAATGATATGAAATTTTAAATATGTTAAATTCCTTGAATGCAAAAAATTTCACAAAAATATATTAAAATTCACTAAAATCCATTGAATAGAATTCTATTAGAATCCAAAATATTATGTGGAATTCTGTGAAATTCTATCAAAATCTATGAAATTTATAAGAATTCATAAATTTATAAAATCTATGAAATTTAATAAATGTAATAAAAATAATTTAAAGATAAAACAGTAAATTTATTATATTTTATAAAATATTGCTTAAATAGTTACTTACAAATAGCAGGATTCTGTAACAAATGTGATATTTCTGAAACAAGAGTGGTTGAAAATATGAAAAAACAATAAATTTACGTCAAGATTAATGAAAATTTGAGGTTAGAATTGTGTTGGATAGGTAATTAATTTTGAGGAAATAAAATGATATGGTAGTAATAAATAAGTTAATTAGACTTATTATATCCGACTAAGATTTTAAAGTTTCTCTTTTTAATGGTTTAGTGTGTCCCCAACCTTGAATATGATGGATTCTAAAAATACATACAATTCTAAGTGTTCCTAATTTAAAATTCTACAAATTTCATATAAAATCTAGTGTCGTCAATTGCTTATGAATTCTAATAGATTTTATTAAAGGATGGATAGACTATGGATTATAAGTTTTACAAAACATTTACAACTTTATTACAAAAATCCAACCACTTACCCTCACATTCTTATGAATTTCAAAATTTATATCTCTACATTTTATTTCTAAATTAGCCCTCTATATGTACTGCAAGACACTCATGATGAAACTTGCGTGGCAACTATTGATGTTAAGATCAACACCACGATTTTGTCCTATCTGGGAGCTAGCTTGAGGCATCCTCAAGGGTTTGTGAATTTCCCAGAGGAAATGGTGTCCCAGGGAATCGAACCCCCGTGACCTTAGCTTTGTAAGGTTCTTAGGGCATTCCCGTTACCACTTGAGCAAGTTCTTAGGGCATTCCCTGGTACCACTTGAGCAAGTTGCTCAAGTGGTACCGGGAATGCCCTAAGAACCTTACAAAGCTAAGGTCACGCGTTTGATTCCTTGGGGAGGCAATTTCCTCCGGGAAATTCACAAACCCTTGAAGGAGCCACAAGCTGGCCCCAAGAGAGGACATAATCGTGGTGTTACGTGTAAAAAATACACGTCAACAGCAACTAAATACAATTGTAGCATAATTTGTCCAATATTATCAGTGCCAGTTCGGTGTCTTTTGGGGCTTGAGGCAAGGTTCAAAGAGAGAGGTCCATACACTCTAATCAAAGGGTATGTTATAGAACTAATCTTTATCATAAAAATCAATACTAACCACATATTCTTTATAAATTATTATTTTTCATATTTTCCTATAATTTCTCCCCACTTTTTAACTACACGTTTAATAAAAAACCAATTCCTTCCAACATAAAGCTAAAATTTTACCTCCAAAAAACAAGAAGAAAAAATAAATTTTAATGAGATTATACACGACTAAATATCTATAATACAATTGTAATGATGACGCTAATGAGCTCTCTTCTACTCACAAAAAAAAGTCCAATTTGGTCTGCATTGAAATAACTTTTTGGAGAATTGATTCTGTGAAAAGTGATTTTTTGTGTGTTTGGTTAGAAAAAAAGAAAAGTTACAAATTTACATATAAAATTATTTTAATAGGTAACTATATGGTTGAAAATGAGTTTGCCTGAGAATTGATTTTAAGAAAATCATTTCTATATGATACCTACATCTAGTATGATGGTTGGGTGGTCAAAATCATCTTGAAGATGGACTCTGAGATAGGTCAGGTGGTCGAAATCATCTCAAAGACTGACTCTGAGAAGCCCATGTTTTGGCCCATCTTCATATTATAAAACCACCGCACCAAACGCAACAAGAGGCATCACCAACCAACCTCTGATAGAGAGAACAACCAACCTCCGACTTGTGCAATCTGAGCACATATCAATTGGCGCCGGACCAACCAATCTCTAGGCATGACCGACCGTCCAAGCCCTGTAAGTGCAACTTGCGTGCCTATCAATTGGCGTAAGACCAACCAAGCCCTGATAGATGCAAGACCAACCACTCGTATGCAGTAACTAGAGCCGTCTGTGGGAACTCTGAAAGAGAAGCCATGTCACGAAGAATTTGCCAGGGGCCTCAATTCAATCCTAACGTCAGTTCCTATGGTGATCCTCCATGGATCCGATTGTCCCTCACGATGTACCACAGGAAAACCCCTTACACCCACCAAACCCTCTTCAACCCGAAACCCTCGCTAACAATGTAGCATTCTCTCAGGAGGGTAACCTTCTCATCCTGTCCGATCCACAGACAGTGCCCATTACACAAGAGCAGCTAGCCCAATAGCTCGGTCTGTTCCACGCACAGATCTGTGGGATACAAAGGCACATTCAGAATTTAACACAACTTCTCCAAAATCAGCCTCAAAATGCTAGAGCCGTGCAACAGGATGTTACCAACCCCCCGAGCAATGCTCGGTGATAGAATCTGACTACTGTACGTCACACGCGACCTCACTCGCTGGAAGTCGCCTGAAAGCCAGAATCGATGACTTGAAGAAACAGATTGAGGAGATGGCTAGCAAGAAGAAGAGGCAAAGGCCAATCTTGCTGAGGGAAACTTCTTTAGTCAAGAGATCATGCAAGTGCCCCTGCCTCCAAACTTTAAGATACCCGGCGTAGACAAGTATGATGGGACTATGGATCCAATAGACCGCCTAATGGCGTTCTAGGACTTCGCTAGCTTGCATGGGATGCATGACGTAGTCACATGCGGCTCCTTCCCGTTCACATTGCGAAAAGAGGCACGGGACTGGTACGATACCATGCCACAAGGATCAGTAATATCCTTTGGAAAATTTGCCAATAAATTCATAGCATTTTTCTCCAGCAGCACACGACAAAAGAAGACTGCCATAGGCCTGATACAGGTCACCCAGGGAAAGGAAGAATCCCTTTCGAGATTACGTGACCTGGTTTAACGAAACTACATTAGGAGTGAAGGATCTGCATATGTCATCCGTAGTAACAGCCATGATAAACGGCCTAAAGAACTATAGTTTTAAAACCTCACTCTCTAAGAAACTACCAGAAGATATGACTGAGCTCCTACAATGCAGTGAAAAGTATATCGATAGTGAGAAAAATATGAAAGTAACCTGAGCTCTCCACGGCCAAGATACCGCAGAGAGGGAGAAGGTAAAAAGAAGGAATAGCAAGCGGATTGAAGAAAAAAATGGATAAGCGTCAATGAAAGGATTACCCTGGTAGTAACAGTTGGTAGTCATTTTCAATGTTTAACCAATTTCATGTCTCGTATTAGAATTATTGTCGCCATAAAAGCCTTTCGAAGTTCCTCTAAATTTATTTGATCATACTCAGCAAAGTATTTCTTCAAGACGTGTGCAAAAGGAAAAAAAAATAACTCAGTTGATCTTATCAGGTCGTAAAACCAACCAACCTTGCAAGGTTGTAAGACCGACCAACCTTGTCAGGTTGTAAGACCAATTCGACTGATCTTATCAGCTTGTAAGACCAACTAACCTCGTCAAGTTGTATGACGAACTCGACTGAGCTTATCAGGTTGTAAGAACAAATCCGACCTTATCAGGTCGTAGGACCAGCCAACCTTATCAGGTTATAAGAACGAATCCGACCTTATTAGGTCGTAGGACCAGAAAACCTTATCAGGTTATAAGAACGAATCTGACCTTATTAGGCCGTAAAGCCAATCCGACCGATTGCCTTAGAAGTGGTCAGATGCCTAGGAATGACAGGAAATCTAGGAAGGGCGGGAAATGTTTTTCCAGCCTTTTGAAAGGCTAAAAGGCTCGGATGGGCTTTTATTCGCTGGACTAGTGATACCCACCTCTGGTAGGATGGTCAGGTGGTCGAAACCATCTTAAAGACGAATCTGAGAGAGGTCGGATGGTCGAAATCATCTTAAAGACTGACTTTGAAAAGCCGATGTTTCAACCCATCATCGCCTTATAAAACCATCGTACCAAACGCAACACGAAGCATCACCAACCAACCTTTGACTGGTGCAATCTAGCACACATCAATTGGCGCCCGACCAACCAATCTCTAAGGCAAGACCGACCAAGCCCTGCTGGTGCAACTCGCGCGCCTATCAATTGATCTAAAACCAACAAAGCCCTGATAGATGCAAGACCAACCACTCTCTCATAGGTGCAACTTAAGCACGCATTACTATACAACCACTACATGTCATTTCACCCACTGCGGCACACGTTTTCTATCCATCCATATACAAAAAATCTAGTCCTTACTCCTTAGAATGTGTCTCATAACTTTCGTGCATGTTCTTGTGAGCTTGATCTAAAATAAAAAAATTTGTGAAATCAATACTAACAAAATATTCTTTAAAGAAAAAGAGATAAATTTTCATACTTCCCAACAAATTTTTTTACATTTCCACCCAAACATTCTTCTATAAATTTAACATTTTTTTACATAAATATGAAATCTCCCAATAACAATTTCTCAATGTTATGGACTTATGACCAAGTACTAATAATTTGTCAAAATACTTGTAACATTTTAAGAAGAGTTAATTACACCTAACATCCCCAATCTTTCAAGTTATTTTAGATTACGTCATAAACATTTAATTTTACTTTTGGGGGGTCTCCAACCTTTTAAAAGTGTTACACTTAACATCCCTGTAATGGTTTTCGTCTATTTCTACCATTAAATTGAGAGAGCGGTATGAGGGTAAAATACAAAAAAAAAAAATTTGAATATTTTAACATTTAAATTTTTTTTTAAAAAAAAGGGACACACCATTTTGCTACTAAAAATGGCAGCAAAAATACTGCCATTTTTTGCAGCCATTGGGTCCCGTGGTGCTGCCGGAAATGGCAGCACTTTGCTGCCAGTGCTGCCATTTCTGGCAGCGCTCTTCCGATCTCTCTCACTTTTTAAAAAAAAATTTAAACATTAAAATATTTAATTTTTTATATTTTACCATAATACCCCTCAATTTAACGGTAGAAATAGACGGAAACCGTCACAGAGACGTTAAGTGACGGAAACCGCCACAGAGACGTTAAGTGACGGAAACTGCTACAGGGACGTTAAGTGTAACACTTTTAAAAAATTAGGGACACCCAGAAATAAAACTAAAGGTTGTGGACGTAATCTAAAATAACTTGAAAGGCTGGGACGTTAGGTATAATTAACCCTTGTAACCCATATATTTATTTATTTTTTTTTTAAAAGACAATCGCAAGGTTTCGTTTTCCCCGGTTCTCCGTTTGGGGGTTAGTTCAGTTTCTCTTTTCCATTCCATCTCTCCTAAATTTGTAGCATTGGCTCAAATTGAATCCGGATACGCAATACACAAAAAGCGCACTCAAATTTCGACTGGATTTTCGGTCTCCTTCATGTCACCAAGAACGAACCAGACCAACGGGGAAGGAGTATAGTATTACAACCGAAATTTGTAACATTGGGTCGGCTCCTGATGTCGGGGCATCCCAAAATGGAAAAGCTACAGGAGTCGGGTTGGGAGGAGCTCCGGAAAGAGGCTCGAAAGATCGAAGGCGATCTCGATGTTAAGCTCTCATCTTATGCCAAACTTGGCGCTCGCTTCACTCAAGGAGGTATTTCATTTTATTAAGAGGAGTAACCAAGGCCTTATATGTTAGTTTATATTTTTATATTTAATCGATATGGATTCATCCCTTAACATGTCCCGTAAGATGGTGGCTAGTTAGAGCATACCAATCTTGAAATCTGTGCGTTCATTTAAGTCTTAACCGGATTAAATTGCTCATTTTAACTTCACGGGCTCTCATATTATATTAAGACTTGGGTTTCATCTTAAAATGTCAACTTTTTAAGTAGAGTAACCCAATGGCTTATATGTTAGTTTATATTTTTATATTTAATCGATGTGGATTCATCCTTAACACATTTGTTGTCCACTGTCCTGATATTCTTTGTTTTGTTCTTGGTTTTTGATTGTTTGTTAATGGGCCATTGTCAATTCTTTTTTTTTTTTTTTTCTCCTTGATTTGATTTGTTTATATGGTTGGTGCAGACTGGTAATTTAACTATTTAGAAGATTAGATTAATATAAAAGATGATTTTTCCCCCAGGAAAATTATGTTCTCTTTTTAAATTTTATTCCCTTCAAGTCTAGTGGGAATGTAAGGCCAGGAAGAAGAAAGCACCAATTTGACAAGCACCAATTTGACAAGTTGAAAATGAAATTCTGATTGATTACCTTTTGATGATCTTTACAAGGTAGCTAATCTCTCAACAGTGTGTTCCATTAGCTAATATCAAGGATATTCAAGTACCCTATTTGGCTCAGAAATATGGACATTTTAGAATATTGCAATATGAGAAACTCTGCATTATCGGCGTATAATATAATATTGGGTTGTTTAAGAGTGAGTGGATTGATGCATGCTGTCTATGGCATTAAATTGTTTGTGTGATTTTTATTTTATTTTTTTCCTGTCTCTTGGGTTTTCCTTTTTCCTTGGAATCATGAAGATTCTTTGGAAGAAACTCGTTGAAACCGACTCTACCTTTACTCTGACTTCTGAGCTTCTGTTGGTTCAGAAAATGAATGCCCTTTAAATTTTGATTAACAAGTGTGGAAATCAGCATATGCATATAGCAGCAATATAAGCTACTAAGCTAGCCAGTTATATGCTGCAAATTTTCTATTCTAAAGGGAATTAAGATTGAGAAAATAAACGAATAACCTCATCTTGAAGAACTTCTGACGTATTTCTGGTGTTTCAATGCCTGGTCAGGGAAGATAGGGCATAGTGAAAATATTGTCTTGGGTCATTTATTTATTTTTTATTTTTTTTATCCCTATCATGTTTGTTCTTGTGCAACCACATGTTTGGCTATAATCTTAAACACTTTTTAGGAACATATTCAGTGGGACCCACAACTGTTCCATGTTACTATTCACAATTTATCTACATTTTTCATTGAACTCATGAATTCTTTACCATGCATTTCTACCTAATTATAATATATCAAATTGTAATATATCTTAAAGGAGCCCTTAAGTCAAGACGTGAAACCCTTGATGATACATAGTGTAGATATTTCAAACAATATTGTCAAAGATAGACGTAACCAACCAGTTCAACTGCAAAATCTAGGAAATGGTTTGGTCTAGTTACTCAATATGCTTGTTTGGGTGGGCGGTCTTTTGTGGAGGATTCAGGGGTAGATTGGACATCTTGAAACAATTTAAGGGCCAGAGTTAACCTCAAATTTAATTTTTTTTCACCAGTTCTACTCTTTAACTCTTTACATTTTCCAAATTCTGGATCTAGACTGAAACTGGTTTCAAAACATTGGGTTCAACTTTTTTGTTATAACTATTCCGTGTGTATATTTCTGAACAATATTCTCTTGTTTCACAGTTGTGCGGTTAAATCTTCCATATGATTGTACAGAAGTTTTGTGCCCATTAACCTGCTATTGATTTCATATATTGTACAAATTTTCATTATGCTATTGTTCAATTTATTCAGTAGGCAAAAAATCTATTTTTTTATGCTTTTTCATGAAGTGTTTGCATCATGGCAAGACCATAAGCAACAGGGCATCAGTCCATGGGGCAACCACATTTCAAATATTTAGTACACGTTTTCCAATATAGGAGTATGAAATTTTATTGTCCTCTAGTAATTAACGGGTTACAATTCTCGACGAATTCTGCTTTTTATATATCATCTTTCTTGATGGAAGCATTTGAAGGGTGTAGACGTTAAATAAGAGGTAACTTGAATTTGCTCCCCCTTCATTGCAAATATTTGCAATTTAGAAAGATGGTAAAGAATTGATGCTATAGAGGACTATGGCTATAATAAAAAAAATGACCCAGGTAGAGTGCCTCAACTTTGAATGGAGACAGAAGTTCCTAACTGGGCAAAAAGAATGTAGTTACCCAAATCTAAATTAACAATTCAGACTTCCTGACCAATCTGGATTATGTATTTGACTTTTGAGTTCCCATCAAGGAGCTTCTTTATGGTACTAATAGTTGCATCATTTTCTTTATCAAAGAGATCCTTAGTTTGTATAGGTATGAACTTTGCTTTTAGCTTAGAGGTTTGTCTTTCTGAATGATTATGAGGTTATTCAGGTAACGTGGATGCTGGTTCACCAACGCTTGGGTCTAGTAGGTCATGGAAATCCATGGAAATGGAGATACAATCATTGCTTGAGAAGCTACTGGATATAAATGATGCTATGAGTAGATGTGCTGCATCTTCTGCGCCTACTACTTCAGTTGCTCAAAAGCTTGCAAGGCATAGGGACATTTTGCATGAGTTTACCCAGGTTAGTTACTCAAGTTTTTTGTCCTTTAGCTGGTTAATATTCTGACTGGTAATGTGTTTGCACTGGAATAGTGATAGGGATAAAAATGTAAGAAATAAATAAATAAATGCAACAGTTTAATATACTGAACCTTGATTCGCATTTCAACTTATGTTTCCTTTTTCTGGCATCTTAAATTGTATCGGTAAGTGTTTTCCTGATTTCTGAAATTGATTTGCAGAAGTATTCATATATTCGATCTGGCTAAGGTTTAACAAACATTTTCAGCTCTTGAAATAGAGTATATACGAAGTAATAGTAACTTAGAACACTATCATACACGGGCACAGGTATCGTCATTAAATAACTGCTGGTTGCTCCATCCTTTATTGGTCACTTAACTTCCCAGAATTCCAAGTTTAGGATGGATTGCAGTCAATGAAACTTTTAATTTTGGAAGCCAAACTGACACTAGAAGCACAGTAAACTTTTTATTTGCCCTTTTTTTAATTATCTTTAGGGTTTACTGCAATTCTTCTTGTACCACTTTTATTTACGTATTACTTCATTGGATTTCTATCTTCATGCTACTGGGATTGACTTCAGATACTTCGATAGGAATTTAGACGCATAAAAGGAAACATTAATTCAATGTGGGAACACGCGGAACTACTGAGTTCTGTAAGAGATGATATCAGTGAGTACAAGGTTAGAATTTTAATCTAAAACAAGGTTAGAATTTTAATCTAAAGCTCTTAGTACGGCGAAATTGTTTGTCATCATCTCTTCAAATATATTTTAAATTTATCCAGGCATCTGGAAGTATGTCCCCAAAAATGCAGTTACTGCGGGAGAGAGCTGCCATACATGGAAGCATATCTCATGTAAGGTTTAAATTGTCCCAAATAGTGATTGAATTCCATTGTTATTTCAATGTGATTTACTATGGAGTGTAGTGAGAATTGAACTTCGCTGATGGTTGAAGACTTGCACTATACTCACTGCTATTTGTACAATTGACACTCTAAATATATCCATTATCCAATGAATTAAGCTGGTTTAGATTTCAAACAATTCAAAAGACATTGTTGAAAAACCTTACTATAATCATTATGTTCACCAGACCTTTCGGCTTTGATAACATGTTGTATGTGCTATATTTATGTAGGCTGTGAAACATTTCGTGTATTCAATTAGTGAACCCCCATTGCACTCTGCAATAGTGCATTTTTATATGGAACTCATGAGCGTTCACTAAGTGGTTATTTCATATGGTTCTGTCAACATTTTCTGATCTTAAAGATTCTTAGACAAAGAATGTTCAGTATTGGATTAGTATAACTTTTCTGCTTCATTTAGTGAGGATAGTTGTGACGAGAGATGATCCAGTACTACCATGCTTCCTGTCTACAAATGTTTATTGGATTATTATGTCAAAAAGAGGAAGCGTTCCAATTAGGATCCTTTTAGTAGTTCATGTATATTCCCCTGAACTGGATTCAGCACCAAGAGTAAGTTCTCCAATCCATTAACATTTAACAAATATCTGGTAGAGATGATTGTCTAGTAAATGGCCGCTTTGGAAAAGAAAAGGAAGATGAAGTTATGTTTTTCCAGTCCACAATCGTATATCAAGCACGCTCAGATTCTTCTGAGTTAATGTTGTAATCATGATATGTTGGTGGATTTTCGTATCTAAAGCACTATTGTTTTCATTATGGTTGTGGTTGCATTTATATTTTTATGCAATAGATTGATGAGGTGATTGGTCAAGCTCAAGCAACTAGGGCAGCATTGGGTTCTCAAAGGGCATTATTCGGGGATGTTCAAGGGAAAGTGAAACAACTTGGTGAAAAATTTCCTGTCATTCGTGGGTTAATAGGTATAATAATAATATCTTAAAGGGTTATCTGCTGCTAGATTTTTTCGTTAATGAATATAATTACCATTATCGCCTTTCTTGGTTGTTGCAGGTTCAATCAGTAGAAGACGGTCCAGAGATACCCTCATCCTGTCTGCGGTAATCGCGGCTTGTACACTTTTTATAATTATCTACTGGCTCTCAAAATAAACCCGAGATATCAAATTTGTTCTCAATATAATTAAGAGATAATTCTGTAAAGAATTTCGTGGGTATTATTTGTTGCGCAACAATTTCATTGCAAAAAAGGTTCTTGCCGCGTTACACTTTTTTCTTTTTTCGTTTTCACTCACTTTCATCATTATTGCTTTTTTAAGTAAAGCGCCATACTGAACAAATTGTTTAAGACACGCTTGATTCGCACTACTAAATGTTACTGAAGAGGCTGAGAGATTCACCATTGTTTGTGGGTTTTCCGTGGCACTGTGCCACTTGGATATGTCACTTCTCTTTTAGGGGTGTGTACAAATTTTGTATAGTTTATATGTATAAATAGCACTTCTTATTGAGAGATCGATGTCTTTGGCCTTAGGCTGAGGACAAGCCATGCTTATATGCACAAAAACTCGTAGAATAAGGAAAAAAGAAAAAATTGAGCATGCGATGCATTATCCCTTCACCTTTTGAGGGGTCTTGACAACTTCCTTTATTTGAGGGTCAACCCTGATATATCTTGAGCAAAAATCTTTTTAACACTTCCAGGAGATGTGGCCCTCCCATGTGAGTGTATTGATACACGCCACGGCCACGGTCTCATGTGAGTATGTTGATGCATGCTATATGAATTTGAAAATCTACATGACATATATTCATGCACTCACATGAGACAGGCGCGCCAGAAAGTGTCATAAAACCACTAATAATACCTTAATATTTAGCTGACTCAACCGTGTGCCATGCCTGATTTATTATTGTGGGTAAACCGAACACTCCGATCAAGCAAAATGTGACTAAATGAAACTCAATTAACCCCTTTATTAGGCAGGAATACAAGCAAGCAAGCAAATTTATTGTAAAACCAATGTTCTCAAACCCCACCAATAATGCATTCTGCCACCAGAGTCGGAATGGTTCGTCTCCGGTTCTACCCCATATTTTTTTCATCATTTTCAGCTAGCCAAGCTGTTCTCACGCTGGCTATGTATTTGAATTCGAACTACGTCCACCTGTTCAATGGACACAATCCCTTGCTACGGTTGCATCAGGAATGAATATGTCGAAGAATACAGACGAGCAAAAGTTGGCAAACAAATCTATGGTGCAGTAAGATAATCCCTATAATAATTTGATATGAAAAGAGTTACATACACTTTTGCTGTAAATAATATATATATGTTAGCTCCCAACCCCCCAAAACCCCCTCTCCTCTAAGGAAGAAGAACAAATACCAAAACTAATTGCTTTTTACATTCTCTCTACACAAGACTTGATTCCAACCCATTAAAATGGAAAACAAAATGTTCTAGATACGAAATTATACACACTCGGATCAGCACATATGGCTAAAGATTTGCAGGAGAGCCAGAGAGCAAGCTTACCAAATGGCACTACCCAGCAACTACCGATAGCGAGCAAGTCGATTGCTAGTATGAGCTCTCACAATTTACCTCATATGCATTTGTTTCCAGCAGAAGAACATATATTCACCTCACTACTCTGTACATCTTAAGCCAGTGAGATAGGACTGTGACTGAATCACAGTCCTTCCAACTTTAAATCCCGGCACAACCGTGAACCCTACCTTTGGCCTAGTCTTCCCAGAGAAACTATATTTCCCCACAACATCTTCCATGTACACCATTGAAAAATCTACCCCTCTCTCCACCTGAAATATCTCGACCACTGGATTGAACGAATAGGCCAAGGCATGAAGCAACCATATAGAGCTTGCCATTCCAACAAACAACTCATAAAACACACTCAACGACTTCCATGAATTGAGCACCTTTTCCTTCCTATCTAGGTTGCTGAACAACGAAGACTCCATAGTCGGATGAATCAATTCCTCATATTTCTTCTCACAAAACCGCGAAAACTCACATTTTGGATTCTTAGTCAAGATTTCCATTGGATTACTGGCAACGTGTTCGATTAGTTCTCTCAAATAAGCATTTTCAATTATACCATTTTCGCCATGTATTGAACCATTTCCATTACACTCTAATTGATTATCACCTAATCCAAAATCATTGGAATCGAAATTCCTGAACATCCCTAAGCAAACATATGACAGAAATACGTACCGGAAATGCCCCTTTTTCGCGTAATCCACCTCTGGATATACAGAATTTGCAGCTTTCTCTAAATCCCACCCCGCTCTTCTCATCAAATCAACCAACAATTTGGTGAAACAGCGCAATGACTTGATTGAATCATTCAACATGGCCTCAAAAACCCTAATTGTCAATATAACTTCGGTACCTGAATCTGTTTTGGCCTTTTGCAACTCTAGCTGCTTCGATAAATTCAAGTTAGAATCTCGAATTTTGTCAATCTTTTTCCTCAAGACCAGTACTTCATCATCCTTAACATCAATCTCGGATTGCAATGAATTTACCATGGTCTCCAAAGCCCTGAGCTTGCTCTGATTCTCCTGCACCTGAAATTCCAAAAACGACCCCGCCGGAAACTCAAATTCTCCGGGCATAGCCGAGCTCCTTCTCTTCAGATTCTTATAAACATTCCTCATTTCAGTCAGTTTTTGCAGAATTGAGACCAGAGATTTATCAGCTTGTTCAAGGGCGTTTTGGTCAATTTGGGGTACATGGGCTGTTTGAAACTGCAAATAAGAGGCTTCAAATGAGGAGACGGTGGCGAA
>CAVNYN010280813.1:0-55969 GCA_963692815.1 Nyctanthes arbor-tristis | reverse complement strand
TTAATATATAATATATATATATATATATGTTAATGAAGGCTGTGAAAGGGAACGAAAGAACGGAAACGGGTGAAAACGAAAAAGGCAGAGAAAAGAATACAAAAAGCGGCCGAACACGGAAGGAAAGAAAAAGTCAACCGTGGAATTTCACATACATTCACTGTGCACGGGAATACCACAAATATAGACTCACGGGAATCGAGGAGACAGATGCAAAATTAATTCATCAAATTTGTTGACGTCAATCTTGTGTGAAGAAATTTCGGCTTTTATTCGGTATTCGACTTCTTCAAGTGGTGGCTTCTTCAAGATTAATTATTGGAACGAGTTAGGTGATATTTTTTTCATCTCGTGTTGTTGATTATTGGGTTCCATCTATTGTTAGATGAGTTGTTTGTGGTGCCAAGAATATTGTTCTTGACGGTGTTGCGTGATTGTGATAGTGTGTGGTTACCTCTTGATTTAGGATAATAATCTTGAGAGGATAAACATTGTATTCCCATTATTATTTGGTGATAGTGGAGTTGTCTGTTTGTCCGATCTCGATTTTCCCTTCTCATTGGAGGGTTTTACGACGTTAAATAATTTCTGGTGTTATTTACGTTTCCGCACGTATATTATTGCTTAATATATTGGTTGCCTATTTTTAATCACACGGGTTTAAGGAAATTGATTAAATTCCCAACAGCCGCCACCGCTGCCACCTCCGTCTCATGATGTTGCTACTGATGCATATCCAAAACAGAGTATTCAATTTGATGATCGTAAGTGAAGCTACCAGGTCGTTGACAAGTGTTTTCTTGAAGGCCTGATTATCAATCATTTTAACAAAAAATACATCAATAAGTTAGAAGACAAATCCTTTTTCTTTTTTCCTTTTGCTAAAATGATTAAAAAAGAAAACATCTTGCACACCTTGATCCTGTATACATGATATGTTTCTGAATTTATTTCAAGATTAGGAGGATATTGATGAAGAGGATTAAATGTTGATCAAATCTTGCTAATCGGTTGATTATTCAGGTGCAAAAGAAGATGATGAGGACACATAGGTTTCTTCAGCCTATACTCATTTGATTTAATATGCCCTATATGAGTTGAGTGCTTTAGTGACTTTTTTATTCATTCATTTTACTCATTTTTTGTTATCTATGGATGCTATATGATTTCACATTAGACAATTCAGCTTTTCTTCAATGCATAGTTTAGTTATTGTAAATCGATCATATAAAAGCTTCGTGGAATGCTCAATGCATAGTATAGTTACTTATCTTAAACCACTTGTATAGAAACTTCGTCAAGTGCATGTTTAATATTATACTTTATATTCGCTGAGCTATTAATTGTTTTGGAGAGTATTAGTATGCATAACTAATTCTCTAATGAAGGATTAGTTTGCATCTAAAATTTTCATTTACACATCCTAGAAATCTCAAATTTCAAACCATCAGAATAAGTACAATGCGAAATTAGAAGCAATGAAGCATCAAACTGAAGAGAATAATTTATCATCTTTCTTGAGGATTATAAAGAAAGTTGAGTATATACAACTTTGTAGGACTTTTTTCCAAACAAATGGATTTCATGAAAATTGCCAAGATAACTCTAGCAATGCCTTGTCCTAGGCCCGAGGGAAAACCCGCATCGAACATTTCTCAAAATATAATTTCACCAAATCTAATTTCCTTGCCATCTAAATGAAGTATGAATTCAAGTATAGATGCATAAAAAATGTGCCTCTAATGCAAAAAGGTCAAGGGTGCAACTTTCACAGGCAAGTAATACCATTTTAAGGTGTGAACTTGAAGATATGTTACAAATTTATTTTACAATGTAATTAGCAGATGTCAAATACAATACATGAGCACAATACACCAGATGCATTCTATGGTTTATTTCTAAATGTAAGAAAATAGAAACAATTACAAGATCTTTATTATTAGAGCAGAATAAGTAAGAAGTAATTGGAAAAAGAAAAAAAAAGAATAGAAAGGAAAACTCACTCATAAGCCAAGTTCTCGCAAGTAATCTTTCCATCTTGAAAGGTAATTTTTCTCCATAAATTACAGTGAAAAGTTGCTTATTTTAGAACATTGTACTTGTACTATTAAACATCAAAAGCATATCTCGACGAAACTTACATCAACTTTATATATTAGCAAAATTGGAATGTAAAACTTAGATAATGTACAAACCTATGTGCTTATTTCGTCTCCCTCATCATTAACTATAAAATTTGACTTTTCTGATTATTCTCAGTTACATGCCCTTCATTTTATTTGAAATAAATACATAATTGGTTTTTAATTTTCCCATAGATAAAAAAAACTAAAAAAAGGGAAATTGATTGACTTTACTATGAGAGAGAACAGAAACAACATTACCAGTTGTCTTGTTATAAGCCTGAATTCTGGAGGTTCTTTTCTTATCTTTCATTTACTTAGTATGAAGCTTTCTTTTAGAAGTGATTCACAAATTAGATCGGAAGATTATATAAATAAATAAACTTTATGAAAGCGATTTCCACTTTCCCTACCCTAAAGTTTTTTCTGCCTGGATGAATTATTATTTTGAAATGAAATGAAATGAAACTGTGAATCCGATCTTTTTCAAAAAATAAATAAATAAATAAATGAAATTGTGCAGTTTTAGGAAGAGTGTGTATTAAATTTGGGATTTAAACTTGCCAGGATGTTATTAATTTGAGCATGTCACTCTTTTATGTTGTGATGTAGCATACAAATTGTACTTAAAACGAGTAGAAATCTAAAATTTTTCCATTGAACAAGCTGAATGGAAGACACTATACCACTCTTTCTTGAATGTCCACGGTCAGTGACTTTTAAATTTTTGGTTCATACTCTTATTCACACTTGCCTTTGTATAGTGCAATGTAAAAGCTTTTAGTTCACTATTGTGCTTTGTTGAAATTGAAACAGCCCGTAAAGATTTCTTTGAGAACCCAGCTACGTGAGGCTGAAAAATTGCCACGACGCTCTTCCGATCTCTTTTTAGCACTGTTGAAACTTTTTTCTTATTATTGCATTATGTTTACTTGATTTTAAATGGTAGAACTTGAAGAACATTTCTTTCTTTTCATAGTTGCCATTCTTTTATGCTTGCTTGTATTGGATTCTTAGCTGATTTTGTTAATAGCTAATTATTTGGTGTTTAATGCAAAATACATTTAAGTCAAGGATTGTGCTTGTAAGTTAAATTTTTGGTTATTTTGTAAGTGTTTCATATCCCTATCTATGTATCCATAGAGTCACAGTTGCTTATTCTTTTAAGGTTTAATTGTAAGTTGTTCTGTTATATTCATTTTCTCTATGACTGATTGATATATAATTAGTCTTCTACATATTTTGTTGAGAACTCTCTACTGGTTTTTGTTAAGGTTGAAGGGTAATCAATGGGAAAAAGAAAAAGGGAGTAGGTTGTTCTTGCAAGATACCAAACTTTCACACATATAAGAGGAATTTGTATGTTGTTTTTTTCCTCCCTTTTTTCTACTTTTATTATATATTTTAGGGACAATTTCTAAAATGGCCAAATTTAAAAAAGCAAGTTCAAATATGGCCAATTTACAAAATTTGTGCAAAAATGTCCATTTTTGAATAAAATTACACTATTGCCCTTAAGCAATAATTTTTCTTTATATCTATACAGTTGAACTGTAGATCTAGACAGTTAATCTATATATCTTGACATTTAATCGCGACAATTCTCGACAGTTATCTGTATAACTATATAGTTGAACTGTATATCTCGAAAGTTACATACTATAAATCTATACAATTTCGTTTCTCGACAGTTGAGACTCACACGTCGTCGCCGCGTGAGGACAAAATTCTAGTTGCGGACCGGTGTGGTTGGCTTCATCTCACCATTCTAAGCAACTTTTCCTTCTACACCGATATCGAATTCCTGCTCGATCGCTATAGATTTGACGATGAACATGTGATGCAAGTCTTGATTTGGATTTCTTCAATTATGAAATTCTGCGATTGCGGGCTATTTAGACATTGTTCAGGAGGTGTCAAGGAAAATTTTGATGAGTTCAATTGCTTGGATTGGCGCCCGGATGAAGAGATCAAAGAATTGGGGCTTTTAGAATTGGTGTTAGAATTTTTGTTTGGGGGCAATTTTGTCTAAAAAATAGGAAAATTGACATTTTTGCATAAGTTTAAAAAATTGACATTTTTGAACTTGACATATTAAAAGTGACCATTTTTTACAATTTCCTCTATATTTTATTTGATGACTTTATTTTTGTCAATTTCAGGCAAAATTCGTAGTTGTACGTGCAAGAGCTGAGCTATTAGAAGTGTTAGGTATCTTGGAATTTTGTGTAAGATGAACTTGTGTTCTCTCTGTTCCTTTTGGGTCATTTTCTCTGTTATTTCTAATAACGAATTAATTTATCACTAACACGGAGATAGGCTGATGTAGGTGGTTGTGGCACATTTTCTCACCAGTGTACTGGACAATTATTCGGGGGACAACAATCTATTGTGAAAATTCTTGAAGGAAAAGGTAAATTATGGTTTAAAGTGATTGCTATCATATTCACATTTCATTCATATCCTTTTCTTATATAATTAGCCCCGTGATTGGTAAAGGATGTGAAACCCTTAAAAAATGCAAACAAATTCACGAGCTCGTATCTAGGTGGCTTAATAATTCTATGCATTTGTAACTAATCATATATTGCAGTAAGTAATAATTATTGTGTTACAATGTTGAATAACATGGTCTAATATCTCTCGTGTGTTGTAGGTCATGCCTTTACATTTGTCCTGAGTGTATGGTAACACATGCATTGGGTATAGATGTCAAGTAATAATACTAAAATACAAGATTGACAGCACGTGCAACGCATATATATATATATATATCTCTGTGTGTGTGTTTGTGTATATATAAATTAGCTTCATTCGTTCATTGTATAGAAATTAGGAAGAAACACATTTTGATTAATTTGCTAGACATTCTTTTCAATTTTGATTGAGATTATAAAGGTTCTTACATATGTTGTTTTCTTATGGAAACAAGTATTCATATATAGTTGCTATGTACACACATAATTCTTAACCCACATTCATATGTTAATTAGCAGCTGCCTTCACAAGAGGTTTGCAAGAGCTTTCACATATGTTGATTTGGTCCCCTTGTGGCAATTCTTCGACTAATCGCAACAACTTCTCCATGATTTCCCCAGCATTTGGTCTTGAACAAGGATCTTCATCTATACAAGATCTTGCAACATTCGCCAATGCGATAGCTACATCCAACGAATAATTCTCGCTGAATGAACTATCAATCCATTCTCTCAACTCCTCTGAGTCGCCTGATTGTAAGACGAGCTTCATTTTATCAGTCAACTTGACATAACTTTGTCCTTTCTCATCACTCCTTGCTATCGGTGTTTGCCCTGACAGAACTTCAAGGAGAACAATCCCATAAGCAAAAATGTCAATAGCCGGAGAAACAATGCCTTCTTGGAGATACTCGGGTGCCAAGTATGCTTTATTCCACTCTGCAGACTGGCCGGTATATGATTCCAATTTAGGATCTTCTGCATTATCATATGTGATGCATCTAGCCATGCCAAAATTACCAACCTTTGCATTGAATTCTTCATCTAAAAATATGTTCCTAGTTTTAATGCTCATGTGGACATAACTAGGATTCATGATATGATGCATATACTGCAATGCTATGGCAACATCTAGACAAACTTTTAGCCTCTGATTCCATGTCAAGAAACCGTAGCAAGAAGCAATAAAATGGCTCTTCATTGCCAATCCACCATGAAGCCAATCTTTCAACGAACCGTTCCTGGCATACTCAAGAACGATGAATGAATCAGAGGACCCCTCGACCATACATGTGCCTAAGATCCTGACTATGTTAGGATGGTGATGGATTGCATCATACAAAAGCCCAATGTCAATCCTTGAGAAAGTATCCGATGGGATGCGCTTTACAGCGGTGTTTTTTCCCTTAAGACGAGCATGAAAAACGCAACCCTCAATTAGATTATTCAAACTGAAATCCTCTGTTGCTTTTTGAATATCTTCAAGGGTGTAAGTCTCTACCAGCATCTTGTGCGTACGAGGGGTTGAATCAGTATCGAGTGTAGTATACTGAGATCCTTCAAATGAAACCTTCTTGTCACTTGTTGTTCGAACACTCAAACTTAGTTGCTGCATCTCCAAATCTCTATTATTCACTTTCTTCTTCTTTTTCCAGTAAATGAATACAGTTACGACGGCTACAATGCTTGCAACAAGTACAAATGTGCTCACAGCAATATAGATTCCAATCTTCTTCAACATTTTTGACTTCCTCTTTCTATGTGAGTTTCTTCTTGCTACTACTGGATATCCTAAACTGAAATTGGGCTTCCCTGATTCTACTTGTCAAGTATACCAACTATAATTAGCTTGAATCTTTGATTCCAACTTAAAAATTAAGGCTTGGATTCGAAAATTAGGGATATGTTGAGCTATGTGTCAAAATTAATGCTTCAAATATTATTACAAATAAGGTTGTGCAATTTGACAAAAATAGTGCCATTTGAACTTGAGAGTGTATTATTTTAACCATTACTAAAATTCACTTTATTAACATAACTAGTTAAAATTAACACATCCATTGAGATGTAAGGGTAATTAGGTGCTTATTACCTTGTCTTGTAGGAGAATAAGTGATCCAAAGCTTTCTTGGTCCCCCGAGTTTACTTCCACATTTCAACGAAATCAAAAGACGAATATTTCCTTCATCATTTGGATTCTTATCCCAAATGGAAACCAGAAACTCTTCCTCAATGTGGTCATTTTCATCACAAAGATGGTGGATGGGAGCAGAGAAGTTGCATTTACAAGTAGCTGGGCAAACTGCACCAACAAAACTAAAACTTCAACAAATTGTTTGGTATTGGCCATCAAACTAAAACTGACCACTTTGTTTTCGCATGGAATTTAGTTGGGTGAAGTGAATATCATTACAATTAATTACAAAGGTGAAGATGGGCTATATATATAAACATATAACGGTAATTTGTAGTGAAGGTTAGCAATCTTTGTAGTAATTTGCACTTTTGTCCTCAACCTTTAAGTCTGATCGAATAGGTCTTCAACCTTTTGCAAAATTAACACTTTTATGCAATGCATATATATATATATATATATTACTAATAAAATGTTATGGTTCGTCTGACAACGTATTTAGATAGAATCCTGTTATAATTGAAGTTAAATTTGAAACACACATCAGTTGATAATCTAGAAAATTGACATATTTACACAAAATGACACATGTGCATAATGAAAAATTTTTTAATTAAGTTCCACATGAATGATTTGTCATACACATGTTATTTTTCTGTACTATTAAATGAGTTGAATCTTAAACTTAATTTCAATTATAACATTGTTACCAAACAGACTCTAGCATTTTATTAATTAAATATATGATGAAATTGCAAATTTCTTAAAAGTCAGGGACTTATTCGTTGAGATTTAAAGTTTGGAGATGAATGTGCAAATAATGAATACAAAAGTTGGGGCCTTTGCTGCAAACTACCTTTATTAAATATAATGAGAGGGGAATTTATTTATTTATTTATTTTGAATTAGGGACACGGTTCTTGGAGTTTGCAGCAAAGTCATATATTTATATATTAAGTACATATTTTTTTGACTTTGATTCTCGATTATTGGTGACCTATTGAGTCTTGTGCTTGATTCCTACATATACTAGTTTTGATAAAAGTTTCAACCAAAAACCGCCCACTTCTAGCCTTTTTAGAAACACTCCCGAATATAAACTATATAATAATGTTATCAATTTTTATATTGTGTAGAAACCATCAAAACTTTTATATTGCGGAGTTTATTCTAACTTTGTATTGGTACATATTATTAAAAACTAATTAATTTTTGTAATTAACTTACCTCAATACGTTAAATTTGAAAAAGAAAAACGGAAATACAAATTGAAAACCAAAGTTAAGATTTATCTAATTAAAGGGTAATTAAAAATTATTTTACATCAGGTTTTAGTATATTTTCTATAATAATAATAATAATAATAATAATAATAATAATAATAAAAACAAACTACTGGAAAGCTACAACGGGCATAGCAAAGACAAAAGCACAGTCAGATGTGAATAAGGAAAAGAAGGAAATTGAGGCAAATGGATAGAGATTAAAGGGAAAACCAAGGTAGATGGAAATCATAACTTGATATGAGAGATCTTGGAAGAATGAAATACTTCCTTGGAATTGAAGTGTCACAGGGAACCGATGACATCTTTATTGAAGAGAAAATATGCATGGAAAGTCTTGGAGAGATTTAGCTTGATTAATTGTTCCAAATTCTATTTGATGAAATTGTTTAGTAAGTTTCTGCCATAATAATATTATTAAAAGTCGTTAGGATTTGGTAGATAATTATAATTTTTCTCATTAATGTTGCATTTGTAAAGGCTATATAAGCGTATTCTAATTAATTTGCTAATTCAATAAGAGAACATCTTTGAAATATTTACACTTGCTGTTTTAAACAACCCATCTTTGATCGCGTGTCCCAGTGACTTATAACTTGTAGTCGTGAATACAATATTACATGTAATAATATAAGTTGAAGACCTATCACACTATATATATATATATATATATCCCCTTACCTTTTCAGCAAATTTATTTAGAGAAAACAGAACAGCGTGGAAGCGAAACCTCAAAAACTCAATGGCATTGACCATACTAATTAATTGAAAAAGACTCGGACCAACTAATGTATAATGTTGTCACACTTTTGGATGGAATTAATAAAATTTGAATTGGAATCATAAGTAATTTAAAGGGGAAAAAAATGAGCTGCTCGAACCACAACATGGTGTTGATCTATTAATATCGTATCATATTAATTTGTATCACCAGTTACATACATTCGACTTTGAACTTCTAAAATTCTTATTATAACTTATTCATCAAGTTTAATTTTGGGTCAAATTTTACTACTCCATTACTTGCATGTTGCGTTGTCAATTCGAGACTTTGAGTCGATAGTCCATGCAACCGTGTCCTCTAGGATAAGAAATCTTGTTTAGATGTATGAATTAAATTAAGTAAACCTTAACATTTTCCATGTCATGACCAATTCAATTTCTCATTCTTGCAAATACTTTGCAATACCATTCAACGCTGTCAATCAAACTCAAGACCGGAAAAAGTATCCAAAATGTAACATTTCATGAATTTTTTCCCGTAAACAATCCTCTACTCACCTTGAAGTTGTCACCACTATTCGTTATTTGTATTGTCACACATACAATGTAAAACTAAATGAGCTAACGCTCAGTAAATAACAATATGCATATGTATATGATGATTCCACACATCACAATACAAATAGGGCTCACATCCCTAGTGTAAAACACCGCATGAGCTCATAATCAAAAGGCATGCGTGTACATGCCTTGCCCGAAGGTCTGTCATAGTTTCATCTCGACTTGGGAATCCTTCGACGTGTCCGTCGTTACCTCAACTCCACTCAGGAGACGATAAAGACTTACCAATATCATCAAATAATCAAGGCCTTGCATGGCCTGGCCATATCATATAATTGTTGGGTCTCAACACCGCGTCATATATATATATATATATATACCCAGTCGACGGGCCCCCGACACTCGCAAGTATATAACCCTATACAACAAATACAATATGATGTAACTACACATATATCACACAATCTTCCGTGGTGTCTCATATCAATCACTATACCACATGTATATTCTTATCTCTGTCATCATACTCAAATGTGTGCATATGACATACAACATTATATGTTCAACAACATATGTCTCAATAGTGCCAATTATGTCATGCCTAATCTTCACGTCTCATAACAAAGATAATATATATATATATTTTAGGCATAACATACATTTAGAAATCACATTGTCATATAAGAGTACATAATAAAATTGTTTGCATTGCAGTTGACTCGTTATATACTTACCTCAGTCATTAGCTATTTAAGGACAAAATTTTATCTCCTCAATATTTAATTAGGACAAAATAATAATTAAACGAAACTAAATGCTTACTGAGTCGTCAATCTCATACGCCTTTTAAATCTTAATTTCATATTTTAAATAAAACATTCATTTGTTTCGCCATTTAAATTGCACTTAAATAACGTAATAGATAAAACATAAAGTGCACCATATAAAAGTAAGAGTGCGCCCTATAAGATTTAATATAAAGGTGCGGCTGCACCCCCATAAAAAATTTTGAAAGAGGGGCGCATCCCCTCAAGAGAAGGGGGGCGTGCCCCTCAAATTTTAGAAGTGGGGGCGCACCCCTTAAGAAAGGGGCGTCCCCCCCCACCCCACCCAAAGACATATAGAATTATATATATATATATATATATATATATATTTAAAATTGTTATTTCTTTTTACCAAACAATAATATCACATTATCTCATACAAATTATTTTTAAATTATTAATAACGTTTAAAATTCTCAACCCACTAATAGAAATATCTTGAAATATAATTTAACTTTCAATTCTATTAATTAATGTTCACATGTTTCATAAAATTATAAAATAATAATTTTAAATACGGGGCGTTACACCATAAAAACATTCATCCTTTATTTTCATGAATGTATATATATATATGCTTCTCAAATTCAGTTGCCAAATATAAATTCTTCTAACAGTAGGTCTTAAGGAGCTAGACTCAAACATATATAATAACCAAAGTGGCAGAGTTAGAACTTTTGAATTGGGTAGGCACTCTACTTGGAAGTAATTGAGAGCACTACAATCTGTCAGTATTCAACATATAGTTAATGATAACAGCAACATTTGATAAAACAGTTAAATAAATTTTTATTGAGGTATTTGTTTAAAGAAATACAAAAGTATTTTTAGATTGTGGTATTGAAAATGGAAGGGATTTTTGGTTTTGATGATTCCTTAACTGTGATACCGTACCAACTTTACCCATTGACAACTAGCGTGTACTTACAAATAAGAATTATATATAAAACGGTGAAGTGCGCAAAAAGAACGAAAATTGAAAACTCATAACTCCTACTTCAAAACATTTGTAAACGAATTTCATAGATTCACTTAGATTAAAACGAAATTTTGCAAAACTTATAATGTAAAATTGACGAAATTTTTTTCAAATTAACAACATTTCAGACATGGGAGACAAACCTCAAACTTGTAGGAGTGGCTAATATAATTAATGTTGCAAAGTTTTCAAAAGAAACAGATTGATAAAGTGAGGGATAATAATCAGAATAATCGACTTTTATGACCAGAGAAATGGAAACTTTAACCATTTAAAAACCATGACATCACTTAAAATTATATTTTTTTTTAAAATTACAACCATAAATCTACATTCTAACAGGGCAAATACGTATAGACATACGTCCTATTAAAACACAACGCAAAGTAAATTAAGGAACTCCGTCTAAAGGAAAATCAACAATACAAACCCTTCTATATGGGAATACACGTTACAAATAAAATGTTAAAAATATACTATATAGGATAATCAAACCTATGATATCAAAGACTTATATCTCAACCTAACATCATATATTACCAAGTGGCACTTAAAATTATATTCTAAGTTGGTTTAAATCTCAACCACTTAAAGTTATATTCTAAGTTGGTTTAACTTTCAACCACCCAAAAAAAAAATTCAGATTTTTATGTAGGCGCGTGCCTAGGCCTCCCCTCAGCTCCTCCACTCGTAAATGTGAACTTTGAAATGGTATGTTAATGTTGGATTTGGACTTTTTGTTGGGTCTCCTCTGCTGACTAGTTTCTCAGTTATAATAATATTCCCAGTCAAGTCAAATTTTGTAATCATCCACTAACGCCGTTCGTCAATATTCAAAAAAATAAATAAATAAAATGACGCTGCTTGTCAATCGGAGCCAATATTAAAAGTTCATATGTTCAACCTCACGTTTCCTCGCCTTACGATATAACAAATCAGCTTAGTTGTGAAATCGAGTAACGCCATATGTAAGAATATGGATAATTTACATTTATCATCCTCAACTTTTCAGCTATTAAGAAATTACATCATCAACCTTTATTTCTACTTCTGTAAGTCCTCAACTTTCATACAAATCCCCGACTAGATCCCTACAAATGGAAGTTATCCAAATAAGCTGTTAACTATCCATGTGCAACCCAATTGCTAAAACCAAATAAATTCATTTTTGGCCATACACAGCTCCTACAACTTCCTTCCAAAAGCCTTATCCATGTCCCTTCAAAACTTTTTACACCTGGGGTTGGGTAATTTACACCTAGTATCCTTGACCTTTCAATTTTTAAATAATCCCATCCCTAACATTTATTTCTGGTTTCTAACATTTATTTCTGGTTTCTTAGATCTCCTACCTTTAAGAAAATCTCTCCCCAAGTCCTTACTAACGGTTTTCATCCATTTCGACCGTTAAATAGTAATAAAATGACATTTTTACCTTTACAATCTAATTAAAAAAAAATCAAATAAAAAATAATATTTTAAAATTTTAAATACTTACCTCTCCCCTATATGTTTATGCACCCATTCTTGTCGGGGAGGGGGGACACGTGTTGGTGACCTCGCCCTTTGCTTTGATGCTTCCCCCATTTTTCCCATTCTTTCTATTCTTCTCTCTCATTTTCTCTCTCTAAAATAATCTCCAGTGTGTCTGTGTGTGAGTTTTTTTATTTTATTTTTTTTAGAGTGATAATGTGAGGAGTTTAGAAGACTATGGGAGAAGAAGGATTGCCATTTAGAATTTTGAAATACTAGTTTTTCTTTTTTTTCTTTTTTAAAATGTCATTTTGTAAATATCTAATTATCAAAATAGATGAAAGCCGTTAATAGAGACTTGAATAGAGATTTTCCTAAAGGTCGGGGGACGCAGGAAACCAGAAATAAAGCTAGGACAAGATTGATTAAACGTTGAAATGTCTGAGATGTTAGGTGTAAATTACCCTATATATCTCCCTGTGTGTGTATATGGCTCTTTGTGCATATGAACTCCATTACACTTTCTAAAGATATTTTCCACATATCTACTACGTGGCAATGGCAACTTCGAAAAATGTACAGAAGCAGAATGCACTCAAGGCTTCATGGACAGATGCAAACCTACGATGGAGGTTCTACATTTGTGAAAGAGTAGTGGGAAGAGAAATATAGGATACATGTGAATAAGGCATATAGTTGTTCTTGCATTAAGACTCCATCTTGTAGGGACTATATTGTGGACAACTTTTCTGGTATAGCCTGCCAATGTGTGACCGAGCAAAGGTGGTGATTCCTTCCCTTCGAAGGTCTTAATATTATGTAGGCCTTATGTTATTGCTATATTTTAAGAATTGTGTTTGCCTCTTTGAAATGAAGGTATGAAGATTAAGATAAGTTTTAGTTGTTCTTTCGTTTTGCAAATGAGGGGACATGTGGGGGAAATGTAAAAGGTTGGGGAAGTAAGGTGTAACACGTTCAAAAGTTTGAGGACATGATGTGTAATGGCTTTGAAAGGTTGGGGATGTTAACTGTAACATCTTTAAAATGTTGGGAACATAAAGTGTAACAAATTTTAGCAAAAAATCTGTGAGAGTTCCCCTTAAAACGCAAGATGCTTGCAATATTTTCAAATCTGAAGCATATGTAGGCAGAACTTTCTATAAAAATGTCCACAGCATCAATTACATATCCAAGTATATCCATCCATATTTCCATAGTAGCTACAACAATTACATAACCTAACGAGAAGTACTTAATCGAATGAGAAACCCCCCAACCAAAAACACAGTAACATTATAAACCCCTCAAATTTTTGACCAACAATCTTACAATCAATACCTCCCATTCCCAAATTTACCATAAAGAAGTGAGTTTGCTCTCTACACATCGCTCTTACTATAGTTTGGTTCTACCGTATGCTCTGTTCGCAATCTGTACCCCATCTTCACTTCGATACAAGCCCGCCATCGACCCTTTTATAGAATGAGGTGAGTTGCAGGCATTTCACTTCATTGAACAGAGCTCAAATCATAGGTAATGTTGGTGAAATTAGAGCTAGATTTCGCCAAGGAGAGAAGAAACTACCAATGGTTTGTTTTGGAGTTTGAGAGTAGCGTGTTTGATTATTGACTTCTTGAACCGATGCTAAACAACCATATGTTATGGGTAACAGGCATTTTTGTGTACTACCAAAAATGCCCTTACTTGGTTTTGGTAGTTGGGTTTCATAGGATGGTTAACGGTTCATTTGGATCACTTCCGTTAGTACAGACTTGGCTGGAGATTTGTGTAAAGATTGAGGACTCATAGAAGCATAAATAAAGGTTGGGAGCGTAATCTCTTAATAGTTAAAAGGTTAAAGACGTTAGGTGTAAATTATTTTTCAATGCACTGAGTCTCCGACCTTTCATAAATAAGTACAAAAGTACCTAATGGCGGAATCTGTCAATAATTCCATTAAATCGTTGGCCAAGTTACCTTTATGCACTTAGCCTTTAAATTAAAAAAAAAAAGAATTTAAAAATTAATAAAGAATTATAAAAATTTTAAAAATAGAGAACAAGAGTCGGCCCACAGCACAATTTGGCTGTTGGAAATGGTAGGTAGCTTTTTTTTTTTTTTTGCCGTTTCAGGTAGAAAAAATAGGAGACACTACGCCCTTTCAGTTCTCGGAAATGGCAGTGAGTAGCTTTTATTTCTACTGTTTCTAGCAGAAAAAGGGCGGAGACTCCCCCTTTTCAGCCGCCGAAAGTTGTTGAAAATTGCAGCAAAAGTGTTCCCATTTACGGCATTTAAAAGAGCGGATCCCTCATCCCTTTGCTGATGGAAATAGCAGCAAAAGAGATGGGGAATCCCTTCTTTTTTCTGCCATTTTTGGCAGCCTAAAGGATGGAGTTGTTAAGGGATAAATCCCATATCAACTAAACTCAAACAAGCAATTCCATCTGAGTAAGACTCAAATGAGCATATATATTTCAAGATTAGTCTCCTCCAACGAGCCATCATCTTGTAGGGAACTTATTAAGGGGTAAATCTCATATCAACTAAATATAAAAATATAAACCAACATATAAGCGCTTGGAGGGCTACTCCTCTTAACAGGTTCAACTTCTTTTTTTTTTTTGTGTACAAACAGGTTCACCTTTTAATATAGAGCATCAAGTCTTAATAGGAGTCTTCCCTATTTTTCTGCTGGAAACGGTAGAAAAAAAATCGGAAATGGTAGCAAAACTGCTGCTATTTCCGGCAGCCAAATTTTGCCAGGCGGCCGACTCTTGTTTTTTTTTTTTTTTTAATTTTTATATTGTTTTATTGATTTTTAAATTCTTTTTTTTAATTTAAAGGCCAAGAGTATAAAGGTAATTTGACCAATAATTTAACGGAATTATTGACAGATTTCGTCACCAGGGACCTTTTGTACTTATTTATGAAAGGTTGCGGACTCAGCACGTTGGAAAAAAGATTAGGAACCTAGGCGATTCAAAGTGTAAAGACTGGGGACCTTTCGTGAAATTTACCCCAAGTTAAATCAAGTTGGTCATAGTACACGCTTTTTAACCTCACTTATCATTTAATACCACATATATTTTGTTATCGAAATATTAGTGTTGAATTGCTTAATATTAGATTATGTGGCTGATAAATTTAAGAGGGAGAAATAGAGAAGAGAGAGAAAATTAAGCGAGGAGAGAGATAGTCACATAATTCAAATTAATTAATATAATAATACCCATGTAAGTAAAATGTAAAGTTTTAGATATTGACATTGTCTACCGCATTTTTTGCTTATGTGTCACACTCTCTTCTATGCCATTTTCACATTCAACACATTCACATTAATATTAGCATCGGAGGGACTCACGTTATTCTTGCTAATTTACTTTAGATGAATAAAATTATATTACAACCAATAATGACCAATTCAATTTCTCATTCTTTGCAGTTTAATCCTAATTACCAGTCAACATTCAAAACCCTGTGACAACCAACGAAACTCGACCCAAGACAGGAAATATTCAAGCTAACTATGCTTTTCCATATTGTTCTCATCGCATATAAATACACCTACACATTGAAAGAAGATTTTGCATTAATCCTTAGCAATTTTATCGACTCTTTTTTTGTTCAAAACAAGACCATATGATGAAGATGACGACGAGGGCTCCAAATGTTTTTGTATTTGTAATAGTAGTACTGCTTTTCCTCATCAATATTAAGCCATACGAATGTGCTCGAATTCTAACTGAGGAAAAAGAATGGACGAAAACCGATCAACATATTCTGCTGCCATCGTTGCAGCGGCGGGGCACTCCTTCACCTAATAGTTGCGGCTACACAGGCCGTGGTGGTGGACGCCCATGCACAAGCACCGTCAGCGAGAAGAACTTCGCTGGTCGTATTATGGTTCATCCTCCGCCTCTGCCCCCATTATTGCCGCCGCCACCTATGCGTCGTGTTGATACCAATGCGTATCGAGAACAAAGTATTCAATTTGGGGTGGCTGCTGATGATCGTAGGTGAAATTGCTCCTGCTGTTTGATGGATATATTAATTTGGAGACACTTCCAACTATCTTAAAAAATTCTTTTTCTTGACTTATTCATTCGCTTATGTATTCTTTTAGTGCTTTAATTATACACTGTTTACTGTAAAATTTATCTGACAATGAATGAATAAATATGCAAGGTGAAATTAGACCTTTGCAGCTTCAAATATGACATTACTCCCTTTCAAGAAAAAATGACATTATTCTAATTATGAGTTGTTTAAATGCATCTTTTAATAACTACGTTTCGCCACAAAGTTTCTCTTCATCAGCTAGGTTTTTCTTCGACTCTTGTGCACGTTTACATAAATGAGATATAGGTTTCGGACTCAAGTAAATTTATATTTTCTTGAATTAATCACAAGTGGTTTCTTGCTTTGTATATAGTTTGAATTGTAACGCAGTAGTTAGATACTCAAGTTCTGGGCGAGACGTCCTGAATTTGAACCACATCAGTCTCTCCTTTATATCCCTTGTATTAAAAAAAAAATGGTTTCTTTCTTTTTTTGACAGTTTTGGTTCCTTAAAAGAACCAACTTGTTTCCTTAAAAAAATTATCGACTAGCAGCCTTGTTTGTTATTTGAGCAATTTTAGGCAGACATAAAAATGGGACATTATTAAGTGACATTCTTATGTAGTACACATTCATTGGGTGATGATTACATGGCTATTTTTTCATCATCCAATACAAGTGTGCCACATAAGAATGTCATATAAAAATGTCTCATTTTCATGTCCTCTTAGAATGTCTCTTGTTATTTATTTGCTTGCATTGAACCTAACAAACTAAAAAGTGATTTATGTGAATGAATAGCTTTCCATTTCTATTTTGAAAGGGTTAACCTTTCTTGGTTCCTAAATTTGCTGAATGAAAGGGCGACATAGACTTTCCGTATTTCTGTGCAGGAGAAAGTTGGATATCCAGAAATAACTTTGTAAAGATAATGCTAAACATCCATTATATCTCGTTTTCACCTATCGTTCACTATCGAATTACTTTTATATCGTGATAAATTAAAAACAAATTTCTTATGTATTTTTAACATATTCGTATTGTAAAATTCTCTTCCTAAGATGTAGAAATTGATTCTTGACCATTAATTCATATAGTCGTCGACCGATTGAACAATTTTGTTTTGATAACAATATGCTTTGACCGAACTTAATTAACTTTTCGCGAAAAAGCGACATAAAATCTATGGCGTTGTTTATAATTTGTGCAACATTGTCAATTTGGAAATCCTTAAACCAAACATTAGAAAAATCCTTAAACCAAACATTAGACTTTGTCTTAGTAATGATTTCCAGTGCGCATGAAAATAAATTAATTGTTATGGTCTGGTTATTATTATATTACACTAAGACTTTGTTTAAGATTACTGTTAGAGCACAATTTTTGGTTTTTTTTTTTATAATAAAGAAGTGCACAGTTAATTAAAGTGTTTGATAAATTTTTTAAATGATTATTAGAGAAGTAACAATATCCCTCAGTAGATTTTAAGAATTAGTAGAAAAGTAACTTTTTTATATTGCTAGTATTTGCAGTCGTGCGATACACCCAAAAAGAAACTAAAGATAAAAGCGACATAATCATGAAAATTATTAATTATATGTGTGACGAACTTGAAAATCCATGAATAATTATCATCTCACTAAATAGGATGTCAAAAATCTAAAATTGATATTGTGAAAAATATATAGGGTGAATCTATATATTAAATTTACATATGTAACAATACACAATATTATATATGTATTCAAAGTAGAATATGAAAATGCACACTAAGAATCAATCAACATTCACTAAACTTCTTATACAAAATGGTTTGTCATATGTAACATCAGACGATACTTTGATACTTGGTAGATACAAAATTTGAAAATTAAAATACACACTATATGAAATAAATTAACATGCTATATTCTATAATCTTGTTTCTCTAAATGACAGCAACCGGATAATACTAATAAGAAACCATACAATTCCATATTGAAAAATGCATCAATACACACATTAACAATTTACGTGAACAATACAAATAACCGAATGCATTCCGAAAACATTGAGATAATTATAAATTGAACCGCATCATTTAATTGAAATTTAATCGCTTGTAAAAGGCATCAATAATTAAAATAAACATCTTAAAGACAAAATCAACATTGACATAAGATAAAACAACATTAAATTCTTTACAAAACCCAATTTATGAGAGAGAGAGAGAGAGAGATTAAACGTGGTCATTATACTAGATCATGTCATATATATTTGGGAAACCTACCAAAAATTAGAAACTCAACTGAAATTAAAACAAGTACAATAGAATAATACACCGTACATAACCCGAGGATACGGGGCCCTGATAAATCTTTATGAACATATTAGGACTTTATTGACTCAATTAGCTTGTGGCTCGTGTAGATATGTTTCTAGAGATGAGAAAACGTTAGCTCATACTCTTGCGCGTTATGCGCTTGTTTCATCTGCTTCATATCATTGGATTGATTGTATTCCTTTGTTACTTGCTCCTGCTTTGGGGGCATTCATGAATTAATAAAAGTTCTGTTTATTTTAAAAAATATATATATACCTTACATAACGATGACGAATGCGGATTATAAGGGAATTGTATGTGTACACAAGAATCCTTTCCAATTAGGTCACCTAAATCATAATGTCAGCATATCTGACAGGATACAAATAGAAATGAAAACATCTTCAACATAATTAGAATGGTAATAAGACTCTTAAACAATGGAAGTAACATGCGCAATCAGCAGTGAAGAATTGTAAATATGGAAGGCTGATTTGTAGATGACCGGAAAAGATAAGGAAAGCTGAAGGAAATATGGTTTGCAGCTAATTTGTAGAGGGAAATTTCACCAAACTTAAAATGTGTTTTCAAGTGAAAAATGCAAAATAAAAAAAATAACAATAATAATTAAATAAATAAAGAGTGATGTAATAAGTGATGCACGTGCGATGTGAGCTAGGCGTTTAGGCGGGAAAATACCTTTAAACTACTATTGATTTAGGAATATATATATATATTTTTTTTTTCCATAGATAGATACTTTTAACTTCTCCAATTAACTATAACTAAAATTCCAAATTTAATCCCTAAAAAGAAGAAAATATGCGCCTGATTTTTCTTTACTGTAAATATGTGCTCTTTTTTTTTTCTATTTTTAGTATCTAGTTAATTTGAAATAACTTTATGTTTTCAAGTGTTGCTTTATCGTTTTTTTTTTTTTTTGTAGAAGTATTTACATAATATATCACATTATCAATGTCAATTCTGTGACCTGTGCCATATGAGATGAATCTACAAAAAGCGCTCTTGGGCAGCGAGTGTCTCAATAAGGCAAAAGATTTTTTCGACAGGGGCTCATTAGCAAGCTCAAAAGATATTTTTTTTCCTAATTTAACTTCAAATGTATCTAACATTAGTTTTATCACCACAAGTCCATCAACAATTAAGATACAAAAATTAAAATAAAAGTTAGACACTCAACAAAACTTCAATCGGATATGCCGGTAAGACTATAATCATTTATAAACATATAAATATAGTGAGGAAAAGTAAGTCATTGTAACTTGCACTACTAGAAAATAAGGCATCACCAACAGAATTTTCCGACCAGCCACAATCCGACTGAAAATACCAACAGATTTTCCGACCGAAAAATTCGTCGGTGATTTGTGATGGGAAAGAAATGGTCGGGAATTTCTGACGGAAACCAAATTCCCTCAGAAATTTCCAACGGCATCAAAATTCCGTCTGAGATTTCCGATGGAAATATAATTCCGTCGAAAAATTCTGACGGAAGGCACTAGGCCGTCGGAAATTTTCGGCGGACAAAAATTTCCAACGGTTTTACATTTCCGTTGGAAATTTTCGATGGCATCCACTAGGCCGTAGGAAATTTTACTTTCTTTATACAAAATATTATTAATTTACACTTTTTTCAATATGTTTGAAATAAATTTTACTTTTTTAATTACAATAATAAATAATTCGTACAATTACTTTATTAATATGTTTTAATATACACAAAATGTTCTATAACAAATATACATTAATTTTTAGACTGTAAAAAATATATAGGAGATATGTTAACTTTTTTTGCAAACTAGAAGATAAGTTAACTAATATATAGCAAGTAAAATTTTGTTCTAAATTTAAAAACGTTATGAAAAATTAAAAGTGTTATTAACAATCAACAATCCTTAGATATGAAATAGAAAATGATTTATATTTTTGTATCTGTAATGTAATTAAAAGTACAAAATAAAGTTAAAAAATAAAAATAAAATCAACAACAAATACGAACAATCTCCACATAGGACACCAGTTGGCATGGAACGGAAATAAACATCAAATATGCAATCTCAATATGCATAACAATCATTTTAGTTATGAAATTCAGAAGGTATTGAGAAGTTAAGTGTCATTCCCAACTATTACTGAACATATATGCGGCATGTGCACACATATAATCATTTCCTTATGCTCCATCTGCATATATGTCATGTACACTTGTCTTATGAAAAAGCCGATTCCATGCACTCAAATAAGGTTCGGCATTTTATTTGTTAAAAATATATATAATATGAAATAAATTTTAATGCTAATGTGGTTTTACCTAATGAAAAAAATATAAAACAAAAGAACTTTAACTTTTCATCAGTTATTTTGTGGTTAATGTTTAAAACAATGGTTCTGAATAAATTTTTTTATTAATTTTGTTAGCTTAAAAAAATCAGATAGATCATATTCTTGCTAATAGAATCAAATAAATTTTAGTAAACCTTCTTTTATTATTTTTAGTTTTAATTAACAATGTATATATAATGTGGAAAACTTGGGGCAAAATATTATATATTAATGGCACAATCAAATAAATTTAGAGCAAAAATGACATATTTAATATAATAAAGTTTAATGACATAATAAATAATATATAAAATACAATGTTTAGAAAAGAAAATTCATGATTTTTAGAATAACAAAATTACAAGAGGATATTTTATATATATTTTTTGTTAGCACATTAACAAAAATGCACAATAGCCTGATGGTTGGGAATTCACTCTCCAACCCCCATGTCAAAGGTTCGAATCTTGCCAATGCCATATTGAGGGGAATTAATTAGCAAGTCGGCGCGTGTGTTAGTTGATTAACCCATTGGTTGGCGGGTTGGTTCCCTGGTCGGGTTGGAAATTTTTTTTCCATTTATTATTTTTTTGATGTCCGTCGGAAATTTCTGAAGGACATTTACTTCTTTCGAAAATTTCCGACGGATTTGGTCCGTCAGAAATTTCTGATGAATACAAAATTTTCGTCAGAAAATATTAGCGAGCAGGATATCACCGATGGATTTGCTGATTGAATTTTTCCGTCAGTGAAGGCTGTTTCCGACGAATTTCTTACTTTTACCGATGGAAAAGTCCGTCGGTGAAGCCCTGTTTTCTAGTAGTGTTGTAAACAAATAACAAAACCTTAAAGTTTTAAGAGAACGTGCAATCACTTAAACAATATTCTTCTTACGGTTTTAAAAGCAAAAGTATTAATCAAATGGGAGCAAATGTATCAACTCATTTCAATGGGAAAGGTTGTGCACAAGAAAGGAATACGGAGGTATGGGCTTTCGTGATCTTAATGCATTCAATATGGCTATGCTGGCTAAACAGTGCTGGAATCTGATCAACAATCCTAATGCTCTAGTTTCTTAAGTTCTTTGTGCAATATACTACCCAAGATTCCTATTGCTGTTCGACATTCACGGCAAAGGCCACCGACATGTTTTCTTAAATGTAATAGTGATGTGGCTACTTTTTAAGGGGATGGCAAATATGGCATTGGCTTGATCTTAAGAGATGAAACTATTGAGGCTCAGGAAGCGGAAGCTATTGCTATTTGAGAGGCTATCTATTGGTTGAATTCTAAGGGCTTATCTAATGTTATCATTGAAATAGACGCCAAGGTCGTGGTTGATGCTATTAATAGAGAAATAATCAATCAGAGTTTGGAGAGCTAGTTTGGGATTGCAAAACTCTTCTTAGCCAGAACAATAGTTTTCAAGTGTTGTTCGTGAGGGAACAAAGTGGTACACGAGTTATCTTGGGATTCTCTTCCTTATCTTCATCCTTCCACTTTGAATGAAGTACCTAGTTGGCTGCAGAACTTAGTTGCTACTTATGCATCTGATTGCTTGACATCTAATGAGAATTGAATTTTTATCCTAAAAAAATAAAAGCAAAAATATTAATAAAATTCATAGAAAAAAATGCTACATGATGAGCTAAACCCAATGCGAAAATTTGCTCACATTTGTGTCGCAGTGGTTATATGCTCACATTTCAGGTAAAAGGTCCTAGTTTGAGCCACATCTACCACTCTCCCCACCTATATCCCCATTGTATAAAAGAAATATATCACAATTCATGTATTTTTTCAAATAATAATTATGAACAATCACAACAATGAAGCAATTAAATTAAATTTACCAAATACTTTCACTAGCTACTTTTTTATTTAGTAAAGTAAAAACTACTTATTTAAAAGTAATATCAAGCTAAGCCTAAGCAGCATTAATTAACGTCATAATTCTTGCATAATTAGAGGAAGCAACTTGAGTTTATTGTTGTTGTTATAGGGAAATTGCTGCTAATAGTCCTTACGTTTGCATTTTGTTCTTGATTGGTCCTCAACCTTTAGTTGGTTCTCATCCAATCCTTTACTTTCCGTGCTCAATTGCATTAACATTATCCCATTTTATTTTACCGATAAATCTGACATATGATAACTATTATATATTTTTCTTCTTTTTACTTAGTTACGAGAGTAATTATATAAATGCCAATATTTTGGCTAATTATGTAATAATAAAGTATGCAATAGAAATTAAAGTATGTATATTTTAGTTACATTACATAGTTTGAATTAACTTGGTTTTCGGCTCAACCAAAGAAACAAATGGCCCCTTCTTGCTAGGGTAGCTGCAATGGTGTAATGGTTTTTGGATGATCTTGCTGCAATCCCTTATATACTTCAACGAGTTTTAGTCCAGACTTTTTTGATTTCAAATCAAATCACATCCACTTGAAATTGACTTCAAACAACCTAAATTAATACAATTTCGAAGTCAATTTATAGTTTCATGATTTTTATGTTCAGCTCTATAGTTTCAAACCACCATGGTAGTATATTCTAAAATTTCAAAGAAATAACTACTTAAGAATATCCACATTGGTGTTGTTAAATTTAGCTTATCAATTTAAGTAAAAAGTGCATTTTAAATTATTGTTAAATAGCACATATATAATTTAAATTTAACAACTATTAAAGTATCACATTGGATGTGTTAATTAAAATCATTAAAATTTATTCAAGTCCAAATGGGTCCATTATCTTCAAAAGTTATTGGTCAAACTTTATTAAATAAAATTTAAAACAAGAATTTTTGAAAAACATTAAATTCTATCAAAATTATTAAAATTGTTGTTAAAGTTAACAACAAGTTTAGCAACTAATCAAAAAGGATTTTTTTAACAGCTTTCTTAACACCACCAATGTAGGTTATTTTTTGAGTTATTAATTAATAACTTTACTAATAACCTAATTTAACACTATCACTCTGGATGCTCTAAAAGAATTAGTATAAATATGAAAACATATTTCACTTCATATATATGTGGTATTTTTCTTATTATTTTTTTGTCTAGTGATAATGTAAAGAATAGTTTAATTATAAAAAAATAATATCTTAAAAGGTGTATATTCATTAAAAACAATAGTAACAAAATAAATGAAACAAAGAAAAGGATAATTATTTATCTTCAAAATATGAAGTTTAAAAAATTGCTCACATGGTCCCTAACAGGCATTAACCGAAAGTCTGAAACCGTTAGTAAAGGACCATTAAGACATGAAAATCATAGGTTGGGGACTAGTTGGGCTAATATAGTCCGTATTCAACCGCGTCCTCAATAATAATAATAATTCGATACAACAAATGACCGATTCATTTCTCAGTTTGAACTTTAATTATTTTCTAGTCAACATTCAAACCCTCTGTCAACCAAACTCGATCAAAAGAGGAAATATTCAAGCTCTCTCTACTTTTCTCAGGTCTTTCTCATCACACATATATTTCTATATATAGACCTAAACATTGAGGTCCATTTGTATTAATTAATCCTTTAGCAATTTTATCTACTCTTTTCTTGTCGAACAAATCAATGATGACAATGACAATGATGACGATGAGGGCTCCAAATGTTTTTGTATTTGTAATAGCATTGCTCTTCCTTGTAAGCGTTAAGCCGCACGAATGTGCTCGAATTCTAAGCGAAGAAAAAGAATGGATGAAAACAGAACAACATCTTTTGTTGCCATCATTTCAGCGTGGAACTCCTTCACCTAATAGCTGCGGCTATACAGGCCATGGCGGTGGACGCCCATGCAGAGCCACCGTCAATGAGAAGAACTTCGCTGGTCGTGTGATCGCTCATCCTCCACCTCTGCCACCATCGCCGCCATTGCTGTCGCCGCCTTCACCTCAAGTTGCTACAAATTCGTATCGAGAACAAAGTATTCAATTCGGGGTGGCTGCTGATGATCGTAGGTGAAATTGCCCGTTCTTTGGTGGATATAACATTATATTTCTTTATAGGCACTAAACAAGCAGTTTAGCTAAGAAGTTAGCTAGATTGTTTTTTATTTGTTTTTCAATCTAAAAAAATTATTCTTTTTGTTATTTGTTCATTCATTTATGTGTTTTTGGAGTGTTTGATAAGTTGTAATATACCGCTAGATTTATTAATTAACAGTGAATAAATACAGAAGTGAAATTCTATTAAGTGAAATTTTGTTGCTTCAAATATGACACTCTTATCATATGCATCCTTTAATCTATCCTTTTTTTAATCTATTAAGTAAGAATGGGCTCATCACTAGTTTAGACTCTCCCCGTAATCCATAATATACAAAGATTCAAGATGATTATGATCACATAGCATGATCATAATACCACAAAGATTACTACATAGTAAGGCAAAACGGGCAGATAGCACCACTAGAGACGCCCAAAAGCAAAAAACAATCGTTTGTCCAAAGCAACGGTGCACAATCAAGTATCGAATGCCAGAACAATTTAGAGGTCAAAGCAATTCTATTAAGCAAAGCATTAGTTCCAAGGAGAGACAGAATGAGAGAGAGACAAGAAAGGGATAAGGAGAGAGTCAAGCCATGTGTTACTCACCTCCAAAGATTCTTTGAATAAGCCTCTAAAGCCTTGAAATTCCTCAATTAAAGTTATTTTTTAGGTTAAAATCTTTCTATATATGGCAATGAGTCTTTTTCAAGTGCCAAATATGTGTTCTGATGGGTTTTAATTAGTGTTCTTCCATTCCTTATAATTTGGACGGATTTAGCTTATTTTGGAATAGAGGGAGTGTTTGGAGGAGATTTTTGGTGGATCTCTAGCCTTCAGCCCCTTTTTATAAATGTTAGATTTAATTATATTTAAATAGCAATTGAAATCCACCATTTACAAAAATAACAAGAGTCTGAAAACTTGGCAAAACTAGCACCATTTGTTTGAAGGGAGATGTGGCCAAACCATTGTCCATTCATTTATTTGTTCAAGAAATCCCTATATTTAATGTGATATTATAATAAGGTTGTTGTGCTTTGGACCATATTAATCAAGAACCCATTCTTACTTTGGGTGTCATTTGAGTAACAATCATGCAACCTTACAATGCAATTCAAGTAATTGTTCAATTATCATTGAAGAATCGACCACATGGCCTAATTGATTGTCCATTTTTTTTGAGGGATGTTACATTAATGATTTTTCTTTTTAAGTGAAAAAGAATTAAGGACGACTTTGAGTAGTCGTGGTGGTGGTGGTGCTAATAATAATAATAATAATAATAATAATATAGTCAAGTAGTTATTTTCACATAGATTAAAAAATGATGGTTAATATAATTGAAATATTAAATTTTACATTATTTTTCCACATATATCCTTATGTCTCATTAATTATTTGAAATACTTTATACATAAGTTGTTGATGTGAAATAATAAGAATAAATTAATTAGGGGTATTTATAAAAATGAAAAATTAAATACATGTTCAATATAGTAAGTGAATTTTTTTTTTTTACGGACAAAAATGGAGTTGTAGACTTTTTTTTTTTTTGGATGGAGGGAATAATAATAATAATAATAATAATAATAATAATATAATAATAATAATAATAATAATAATAATAATGTTGTTGTTCTTGTGGTGTGAACATAATTTTGTACTATATTTTTTCTTACTACTATATCATTATTATTATAAATTAATTAACATGTGAGACTTGCGATGATTTCTATTTATAAACGATATATTTACTTTGAATTCTTGTTGCCAACAATATTTTCCCCTTCCGACCATTCAATTTTCCATTCTTCGCCTAGTCAACGTTCAAAATTATGAGGCAGTCGGCGAACTCGTTCATTTCAAGAAATATTCAATTCCTACCTTCTCTTCTCGCCATTAAATTATTATTACTATTATCATTATATATATATATACACACAAAAAAAAATTTCATCAACTTTATCTTTACCATTACTAGACGATGAGATCTCCACAGGTTATTGTAGTTGTAATACTAGCCCTTGTTTTCCTCCTTGGCGTTAAACCTAATGAATGCACTCGGATTCTAGACGAAGAAGAAGCAGAATGGATGAAAACAGAACATGTTTTGTTACCATCGTTGCAGAAGGGCAGTCCTTCACCCAATAGTTGCGGGTTTACGGGCAACGGTGGTGGCCGACCATGCACAAATACCGTCAGCGAGAAGAACTTTGCCGGCCGCGTTACGGCACCTACTGTGCTAGCGCAGTCGCCACCGCCACCATCTCCTCCTCGTGTTGCCACAAATGCATATCCCAACCAAATTGTTCAATTTGGGGTGGCTGCTGATAATAGTATGTAAAGTTTCAACTATATTTCACAAGATAAACTAGATAATTATGACATTCTTTTAACTAGATATTAATAACAATTTTATCCAAAGTTTTAGGGATTTATTTCCTATTGGCTTTTGCGGAACTGCAATTTTTCCTTTGGATCGAAAAGTTGTACTCTTTCTTGTACATGTAATCTGTGTGAGTTGTCGAACTAAAAGAAAAGAAAAGATCTTATTTGTATTGAACCATGGATGAAAAATAGCGAGAAGACTCGGTTTATACCAGGCAATCGGCTAGCTCAATTTTTACTGAGTCATGAAAAATTGGGCTATCACACAGGGTAACAAGCGGCTACATATTCTTCGGAATTTCGGATTATTTATTTTCCTCGTTCCTTATTCTTTCAGTTCAATGTATGAAATATCTAATTTATTTTCATGCAACATTATCACGAAAATTATCATAGAATTATTTCTCACTCCTCCTTCTTCTTGTTATTATTATTACTACTGCTATGGTAGGAATTCTCAACGATTAATCTTAATTACTGATTGTTTCTGTTTGAAATCTAGTCTTTGATCTAAGACAACAGTCATAATCCAAACCAATCCGACGCATTCGGCTTCGGGGCAGCTAATGGGTCGACCTGTCAGGCTTTTTTTTTTTTGGTTTGGGGGGGGGGGGGCCCCTATGAAGTAGTCAACTAATTGAAAAATACATTGTAGTTCGAATTGTGCTCTTAATAGTAAAGATACTTGCATTTCAAGTTAGAAGTCTCGAGTTCAAACCCTACATGTCCCTCCCGAATTTCCCTCCCTCCCCCAATATCCCTTTGTATCCAAATAAATAATAAATAAAAAATAAAAAGGAAAATACATCAAGATATTAAAGGTTAATCATGAAAAAACTTCAGTATTTCAGGAACACTGAGCATAATAAATGAATAATACTATTTATCTATACTAGAGACCAGTTACTCATAATGAATTGAGACCTCAAAACTCACATGTGAGTTTTTGATTAGTCTAGAACACTGAGTTAGTTTTTCTCAGTTAATCACCGTAAAATTACTGTAAATGGGGCACCGCATAGAGGAACATTTCTGTTGATTTTTTTTCCCTTCTCTAGTTGCTTTTCTTGTTTCTCCACATATAATCTATTTTCAAGTTTTTTTTTTTTTGCCAATTATTTTCTTGTCACTTGTTTGGTTATTCTTCTTACTTGTAATTTTAAATAAAAACAATGACAATTTTTTTTGGAGCAAGAAAAAAATTACAATTAATATAACAGTTTGTTTTAATTAGATGTAATTTTTTTAGTTTCAATATGTGACTTCTTCTTCCCCTCACTTAGAAAATGCTCTAAAATATTTATCATTATTTTAAAAAAATTCCTACTAATAATATTTTACTTTTTATACTTGTAGCAGAACTCAATTTTTTATCTGAGGCTTGGGGAATCGAAGAACTTCATGACTTTGTCTCAGTTATGAACATAATTTACCACTATAAAGGCCACTATATTTTAACATTGCAACCTGACATGAATATAATTGGAAAAAGTTAATATTTAATATTTTTGTTATTAAATGAATATTATTATAATATAATATACCATGTTATATGAGACTTTTCTAAATAAAATTGAGTAATGCTATTTAGCACCACTGGTGCTTGGCACCATATCAAGGTGGCACTAAATGATAAGTTGAGTTAAGTAGATCATTTATTTATTCATTCAATTCCACTTATCATTTAATGACACATTATATGTCACCTAGACTGGTGTCAAGCACCATTGGTTTAGGTCAAATTAAATAATAAATATTTCTATTCCACTTTCAATCATCTACCCGTCAAAAAAAAAAATAATAATAATCTATATATATTGAAAGAAACTAATGACAAAACTAATTGTCAAATATTACATTTTAGACTAAATTTCAAAAAAAAAAATTTGTCAAAATTGGATGATAGTAAATATTTAATACTTGCACGTTTCTAATTCTTATGTAGCCTCAAGACAAAATAATGAAAAGTATGTCAATTTTTCTAAGCTTTGAACATTACCTTGCAATACACAAGTATAATAGAAGTCAAATTTTGTTCTGAAATCCGCAATCAATTTTTCTGTGAAGGCCATGTGGTCTCTAATTATCAAAACTATGTGCACACATAGTTGCCACATGGAGTCCACATGTGAACCACACAATACCATTGGACACACATGTGGTGCACAAATGGTAGTCACATGTGTGCCACGTACAGTAATAATCTCCCTCTAAATGTATAACGGGAAACTATTGAGACAATTGTGTGGATTCCACATACAAGGGGCTCACAGTGTGTAGATTTCTCTAACAATCTCCTGTTACGTGTGCGTATGGTGGTATCTGGCAGGAGATCATTTTTTGTGCTAGGTGGTCTCCGTAAAAAAAAATTAAGTCAGCAATACATAGTCCATAGACGTGTCAAAATGGATCCACATAGGCTAACCACCTTACCTTACAACTTGAAATGATTCAGGCCATTAAGCATTCTTGAATCGACCTGTCTTAAAATACGAAGTCTGAGTCGATCCAATTGATCAGTTATCAACTTTATTGTTTTGTATGCCTAACGCAATTTAAGTCATAATACTTAAGAAAAATAAATGTTAATACCTAATGTAATTTCAATACTCCTGGAGTACCAACATTTTTTCCTTAAATTTGAGAGAGAGAGATTGTGCGAAAATAGTATAAAAAAGAGAAAATGGATTCTATAGCTTATAAGTTGATCATGGTTGTAAATAAGTAAATAACCCATCCCACTAAAAGTTTCCAGTCATATCATGGTTATAAATTAGCACAACCGGTGTTTGACACTATATCAAGGTGGCATTAAATGATAAGTTGAATTAAATGAATCCTTTATTCATTCATTTAATTTCACTCATCATAATGTCATATTAGTTGCCACCTAGACTGGTGCTACATTGCATTATTCTTTTTTAACTGATCCAGTCCTGTCTAGTCTATACATTACAAAACCAATTTTATAAGGCACCCAAATCAAAAATTTTCTGCACAATGAACAAGGCTTCTAAGAGCATCATTGATCCAAATAGAGCAACAAGAAAATAATGACTTTCTATATCCGGGCATACTCGTTTTATTACTACAAGAGCTTTCCGTTATACAAATACATACACATTCGAGTATTCGACTATCATTTCAAAAGAGCAGTAGCTAACTTTTCCTCCAATTGTTGTGCATCGCCACTCTGCGTCTGAATGGAAAATGTATGAACCACCTCAGAGTTGTCAGATATGGTCACCTTACAATCTTGTGCCATAACTTGATGCTCTATCAGCGTTGTTACAACTCCTGATACGGGGTGAGAATCCAGTGGGTAACTTACTTGTACAACTGCATCTTCATCTCTAGCTTGAAAATCGATATTTGGGTTAGGATAATGGTTATGCTTGTTAACCAAAACATCTTTCTCTGATTCTAAGGTCCTTATCCTTGTCTCAAGATCTGTGATGTATGCAACTGCGTCTCCGAGCAGAGATGCTTTGTCCATCTTAGATATATTCGGGACTATAGCTCTTAATGCATAAAACTGCCTGTTAAGCTTCTCTCGTCTTTGCCTTTCGGCCTCAACATGGTTTAATGGTTCTTCCCTCCCATTGGCAGGCTTCCGTCCCCTCTTTCTAGGTTTCCGCTCATCAGGAATAACAGAGGAGTCCCCTTGAGATTGCTCCACGGTTGAAACTATGGTTTGTGAATTTGGTCCCCCAATACTTACCTGGCTCATCTGTGGAAACAGATTTGCTTCACCATTATCATCCGGTCGATGCCCATTTGATGAGTTTACATAAACTTGGCTACTACTTCCCGCTGTGTATGTATAGCATAAGTCTGAAGGAAACCTGGAAGTACCATCCGCACTGGGAGAAAAGTTAAGAATGATTGGACCTGAACTGGAGGCTCCTAGACTTAATTCTTGACCAAACAACTTTGGACATGTTTTTGCCTCTGCTGAAATTGATTTGCCGAACAGAGATTTTGCTAACTCAATTACATTACGATCCTCGGGTATTGATTTTCTGGAACCAACCTCGACAACTCCCGATATTGTTGGAACATGCACCATTGTCTTGAAATTAGCCACCTTCGCTAAATAAGATCTTGACTGATAATACTCTAAACAAGTTTTCTCATCCGAGACCCAAATTGATTGGCCATAGTTGAATGAATGAGAAGGAATGGATGGCTTATCTAGGGGGAATACAAAGTACTTTGACGCGAGATAAAACATTGTAATGTCAGAAACTGGATCCAACTCAGCCACAATGCTATCATCTTCTGATCGTCCTAAATTAGCACGAATCGTTTGAAGCGCTTGTTTTTTCCTAGTCTTTTCTGCTAAATCTTGTTTCTTGGTACCTTTCCCGCCTTCCTCTTCACCTTCCTTCAGTTGTTTACAGTGTCCATCCCCCCAAATCAAGGCTGAATTACCAGATCCTGAATTCGAAACTTGCCAGTAAATGGCATAATTCCAATCCGAGGCTTCAAGAATCCGGCAAAGCCCCTGATGCACCTCCCCATCTCCACCCGACACAGGTAACTCCGAGAATACATTATTCGACGACAACCAACGAAAATATTCAATGGCCTCCTTGCCCAGTACACTTTCCACCATAGCATTATCCTCTTTGTTTAACCATAATTTATCCACCATCCTTCAGCAACTCAGAATTAGTTTCCTCAAAGAAAAATTACACGAATTCTAAGACAATGGGAGTGTTTTCTCCAAAATTGAGAAACTATCAAGCTACAGCTCAATCAGAACCTAATTTCAAAAAAAAAAAAAAAAAAAAATTCACCACGAATCTTGAAATCTACACTAGACTAGAGGTTCATCCAAATTTTGATTTTCGTTTCTCAAAACATAGGAAACTAATAGAAAATCGAGATTAAAATTCTCATATCATTATTCTGGAAAATGGGGTTACCTTCACAAACCTGAGATTATAGCACGAGTGAAGGCTCTTTTTTTTCTTATATAAGAAAAATATCAGGGAATTGGAAAATGGGGCAACTTTCCTCTTTTGATGATGAAGAACCAAAAATTAAGGAATCTTGAATTCTGGGGGAAAAGGCATAAAATTCAGCAAAGTTGGTTCACACTAGAACAAGAATTCAGCAAGAATCTTGAATAACAGACACTTTCACACAGGTGGAGTCTCCCCTTTATATACCCAACAAGGAATTAAAAGAAATATATAACAGTACAAGAACGTGAGAAATGTAAGAGGGAAATTGGGGGGCGTATTCAAGTGGAAAGGATTGTAGGAAACAAATACCTTATAACTGTAATCGGGTTCATGAATCTTCTCACGAACTGAAATTGTTCGTGTTTCACATGAATTCATGAGGTGCTTTGAATCTGAACACTCTTTGTTCCTGGGAGACATCAATTCATCCGTTTTGTACTGTTGTTGTATTCAAACTCTTTTGGAATTCAATTCCGCTACTAGTAGCGGCCCGGTTACAAAATCGTGTACAAGGGGTGGATTTTGGGTCAAACAGCAAAATACCACGATATATTGGTGGAACCAAAATCTCGCGATAAATTTGAAGCCATTGCTCCGTGCTGTGATGGTGGAGAAGCGCGAACACCCTTTTTCAACGGTTCTGACGAGTTCGAAATCGACTTCTTGGCCGGCAATGAGGAAGACGAAGAGGAAGGGCCTGAGTCTCCTTTTGAAGCAGGTTAGTTTCATGGCTAATTTTTCCTTTGATTTGGTGTCTGTATTTTTTAAATTTTTATGGTCATCGAAATTTTGAGGAAGAGAGACAAGGAGCAGTCAAACTGTTGGCCACAGATTAAGAGCAGAGATAATGAGAAGAGAAATTTTTTTGACATTTTATGGTCCTTGTCGTTTTTATGATCCATTTCATTTTGAATTTTTGAGGAACAGAGATAAAGAGCAGAGAAAATGTTGGCCATAACACAACTTGGATAATTTCTTGGAGGTTCTAGTATTACCAAATTTTTTATTTGAATCCTTCTTATTATGACTAAGACTAGTTGGACATTCTTTCTGGAGGAAAAACAACTGTACTTGTTGAAGACAAGATTTAATTGAATATACAATGACCCTCTCCAACAGGTTAAAGTTTTAGATAATATGATTAATGGAAATGATCGTGAAGCAAAATGGATAACCCACTAATGATAATGAAGCAAGTTCAAGTGCACAGGAAAAACCTATGGAGTAATATCCTAGGATTTAGGGGCAGCAGAATGTTTGGTGGGCATTTTTTCCCAATAATTTGTTAGGTACATGCTATTTAAATATTTGGTACTCGTTTGAACATGAAATCTTGAATCTTATGTGCTTATCTGTGCACAATGATGGTGCTCCCCACCTTTCACTTTAACCATCTTGATTAGTGTTGATTTGTTTATGATTTTGTAGTTTTCTTATGTGTTTATGATTCTGAATTGTTTTTGATTTTATAGTTTTGATTTGTTTATGATTAGTTTATGATTTGTTTTGCTTTGTTTATGTGTATATCAACTCTTGTGCCTGCACCTTATCACCCAAAAAAAAGAGAAAAAAAAGAAAAGAAAAAGGTTCTTGTGCCCACATCTCTGGTTTAGACGCTCTTCCGATCTACTTCAATCTTTTATTTTCTTTTAGATTATTCCTTTCTCGGGGCTAAGGAAAATTTTATTTGGGACCTTATTGTTTGGAAATTTGCATGTAGAAACATCATTAGAAGAGTAACTGGTTAGAGAATCCATGGAAATTTGCATGTAGAAAATTTTATTTGGGAAATTTTTTCTGATGTTGATGCAATTGTCAATTTGTCCTACCATTTTTGGATCATCCAGACTGTCTAGGCATCTGAGTTTACAGGGGAAAGAAAATTAACACTTTCTTGCTTCCAAATTTAAGTAGAAAGTAATATGCTAATGAAGAAAATGAATGAAGCCCAATATGATTTTGATAGCTACTGTATATGTTCACTCCTCCATTGAGCGGTTACCACTTTTGCTACACGGTCACTCGTATGATTTCAAGTCATGTTATGCGGTAGTGCTTCACTATCCTTTGGGCTTAAACTGTTGAATTTGTGAACTAGTAGTTGGTATATAAACATTTTATGATGAAATCAATTTGTTTAATGGAGTTAAGGATTTCAATGCTTAATGATGTTGGATGAATTGACTTTCCTTATGATAAATCCGTGATAAGATCTTCTATTTAATTATACAAGAAACTATAATAATTTATCAATAAAGGAGTACTTATAGGGGTTAGATTATGTATTGTAGCTGGCTTTATTTGATCTTTGAAATGATTCCTCCAGGCTCTTCTTAGAAATTTACTAGTTTTCTCCACTATGAAATCAATCAAACCTTCAATTCTCAGGTATTCTTCAAGAACTCTCTGAGAATCTCTACAATTTACTCATTTTTCTTCTTATGTAGGTTCCATTATCGTTAGTTCTCTCCAACTAATGCATCTCTTTATTCTGTAAGCAAATCGAATTTGGCGCAGGCATTGTCTTCTTGTTGAAAATTAAAAAGGTGAGATCTAAGGGTGCCTCATTGGAGAATTCCAAAGTGTATGGTCATGAAGAAAGTTAAAAGTAGAACTTTATCATTGTTTCAGTGATTAAAGAAAGACTGTTGGGTTAGTGCATTTGTACTTGATTATTTTAATTTTGTTCTTCCTTGATTCCTTCTTTATCTCGATTACGGGCTTGTGGGAATATCCGTTTTAACTCATTGTTCCTATTGATATCTTTATTGCAGGTATTGTTCATCTTCAAGCATGGCTTCATCTTGAGTTTTGATTAGTGTACACTGAACCAACAATCCTCCCATTACAATATGTGCCGGAGATTGTCTTGTGCCAGCAGGAACTTTAGGGGCATAGCTATGATGTATATTTCATTCATGAGATCAACTACATCCTGAGAGTTCATGCATTTCCTAAGCATTGTACTAGAATTTGATTCTAGTAGTGTAACATTAACCCATAAGTACGCATAACATTCACCTGTAAGTTAACATTTTTCATTGGAAACAAATTCTAGGTTCTTGGGTTTTAATCCATTTTTTAAATTGCATGTTTTATGGAGTTCATGTCTTCGATTATGCCATCTTTACCTTTGTTGTCCTGGAGAAAGAATTTGCTACTTAGTGAAATATTTTGTACAAACCTTCAAGTATCTATATTCTGCCATTATCTTTTTATATGATCAAATCAATGTCAGTCAATTGGAATTCATAATGTGCAATGAAATGTAGAAGAAAATGTTGCTGGTCATTCTCAAGGAACAAAAAAAAAAAAAAAAAAGGGAACTCATCCAATTCCAAGAACAAAATAGCAGCTTAGAAAGTATACAGTAACACTAGAAATTAAAAGAAAACATAAGTACATCACATATTTCACAGAGATTAGAAAACACCAATGATATGAAACATTTACAACACATGGCTAGATACTGCTTAGTTCATTGAAGATCATAGAAAATACAACCTTAAAAAAGTATAGTGTAATTTTGCTGGTTGACTCAGTCTCCCCGCTTGTCTTTGCCATAGAGAATCGTCATCTTCAATATAATCTTCTCACATTCAGCAATTGTCTTGCAAGCAACCAAAACATCCTCCGAGCCTCGTTATGGAAAGTTGAGAAAGTTTTAAATAATTCTTCATCAGGCAAAGATAAAGAAATCTTTTGGCATCATAGCAATATTTAAGATAGTCCTAGCAATATTTGCTACAGTAGGTCCAGCCAGAACATCGTTCCCTCCCATTATAGGCTCAGCGAACATCGATCTGCTCCATCACCGCTGTGTCACTACCAATTAATTCATCCCTGCTTGTCGTAGGAGTTTTCCGCTTGTTGTAGCATTACTCATCTCACACCAGCTTCTCCAGCGCCTATAAGTAGATAATTGTTTGATAAATGAATGAGAGTTTGTACATTAATAGGAAAATGCAATTTTATATAAGAATGGTAAAATTTAAACCACATTAATAAAATTATTACTAAATTTTTTACGTTAAAATGTTGCTATTTCTACTATTAACTTTTATTTTTTCATTATTTTCATACCAGAGAACATAAAAACAAGAAAATGCCAACAAGATAGATATGAATTATGATAAGGTTAACTCGTTTCTCCATCAACATGCTAGCTTGCATATGCAAATGAAAACTTTGCTTTCCCATTATATATAATTACAGAATATTTTGATTTATAATATTTGTTACGTGCAGAAGACAGAATTTGGGGGAAGGGGCATCTGCACATATAGAAACTGAATAAGACTAGATAATCAACCAACCATCATCTCATACATGCATTTGTTTTCATTGCTCTGTTGAGAATGTGAACAATCACTTGGGACTCCATTATAGCCGGATGTTAACATAGATATATCCCCACTGGAGTTCCACAAAAATTTATATTGGCGTGCCAAGCAAAAAATTATATTTCTTTTCCTTCAATATTATTTTCAACTCAAAACGTAAATATATATTAACAAATAATTTCGTCCGTTCAATAATTTAACAAATTATATTAACAAATAATATTAACAAATAATTTCGTTTCCTTCAATGTTATTCTCACTGCAACTAGTTAATATATATTAACAGATAATTTCGTCCGTTCTATAACTTAACAAATTATATTACCAACTAATATTAACAAATAATTTCGTTTCCTTCAATATACTTTACACTGCAATAATTTCTAATACTTTTATAGAAAGTAAAAAACGACCCATACCCGAGATTAACGCAGATCGTATAGATTACTCCCCAGAAATAACTCGAACCTGAAAATAGTCCGTTCTTTGATCTCTCCTCCACGCCCGGGAAGACTTAGCGATGGGCAAAGGCGCGTTCTTCTTTTCCGTCAATGATCTCAAAGCTGAATGGAACGAAAGATCCCCTTCTCGACTTCAATGTTGAGCGCTTTTTTTAGATTTAGGGTTTCTTCTGCCTTTCTCTGATTCAATTTTTGATCCCATTTGTCGAACTTCACTTTTTGACCGAGAAATTCAGTAGTCTCTCATTAAGGGCAATTCAGTCATTTCCTCATATTTTGTAGGAGATTTTGTAACTCCCTTGGTACGAATAGCTTTTTCGTGGAAAATATCCTCCTTACACGTGAAAGTGTTGGAAAAGGAGTACAATGACTGATGATATATGCGTATGCCTGAGGAACCAACCAAATTGATAATCCATATTCGTCATAACATCACCTCTGCAAACTTCAACCAATCTATATTTATGCAGAAAATGACGAGGATTGTGAACAATAATTAGAGAAAAGAACAAAATATTTAATTTGGAACTATACCTTGTATTCATTCAGGTTACCAACAAACTATATTTATGCTATAGCAGGCCACTAAAATGTGTCCCTGCTTTCAAAATACAGCATCATAATACACACATCTCCTACTTCGGAATGTCCAGCTGGGACCCTTTCTTTTCTTTCTTTTTTTTTTTTTTGGCTGTGCAAACATTAACTCAACATAATGTTCATACATATTTGACCTTAATATTAAGCTTTACTTTGCAAAGTACATGATCAGAGAGCAGGATACAGGATTGCGGAATTGATTGGCATCATATTTTGCCTTGACGGGGTAACCTCTTTCTACTCAAGATTTCTTGTTCCTTCAGCCGATGCTGGAACCTTGCAAGACGAGCTTGCAGGCTGACCAGATTTGCTGCCTTTCGTGAGAGAACAAAACTCAATTGAGTTACGTAATTTTCCATCTTGCTGCCTGGTTGGTCCACCTCTGCTAATAGTTTCATTTCCTGTTTTCAAAGGTTAACAAATCAATTTCTCCCCACAGTACCGGACACCAAAAATATTTAAACAAACAGAACCCTATAAGTTGATTAAACTATGCAAACTTACTTCGCGGACAATCTCCATTGTATCTTCAATCCCTTTTCTATGGGCTGAAATGAGGGCTGCTTCTTCCTATACAGACAAAATAATTATATGCATAATCGACATGCACTGAAACATACATTAAGGTAGAAAAAACAACTATAATTTATTTGGGAAGCAAAACATTCAGAACTAACCTCAAGTGTCTCATTGATATTCCCATCATGTTGATGTTGTTCATACTTTTTGAGTGTAACTTGCTGCTTATAACTAGAGTTTGATGTATCAGAACTGTCACCATCTTTTTTTGGCTCATTTCCTGGCTTTTCAGTCCTTTCACTCCTGTAAGCTTTTCTCTGATCTCTGAGGGGAAGATGTTTTCTGCACCTTCTCTTCTATATCTGCAGAAATTTGTGAGTACACTGTTGCAGATGCCTTCTGACCAGTTGAACTCTGGAAAGTATTTTTCACATTAGGCCCACCCCTGTCAAAATCACCAGCATTCATCTCACTTTCCTTGGGGCCATTGTGGATAAAATTTGAAGCACTCGAGCGATGTTTGTCATCATCAGTAGAGACAGCACAAGATGGATTTTCCTTCTCTACGACCCTTCTACTCGTATCCACTACTTTAGACTCTTGGTTTCGTCCATGCATGTCATCTGTATCTACCGAAACAGGTAACGAGGGTGCAGTTGAAGATTCTTTAATGCTAGATGGCAAGGAGCTGGTCTGATCCTTCTTTGGGTTTCCACTTTTGGATAGAGTTTTAACCCTGTGAATTTATGGTCACTTATCAGCTTTAACCCAAACAGCTTATTGGTCATCTACCCAAAATAGGGAAAAGAATACGTTAAAAGAAAAAAAAAACCAAAAAACAAAATACCTGTCAGCATATCTCAGAGTATTCAGAGTATGTTCACATGAACCAGCATTTGGAGAAATGCAAGAGATCATAACAGTCCTTGAGTTGCCAACAAAGGAGTCGCGAAGTACCTCAGTCAATTTGCTCCCACGAAATGGAATATGAATCTGGTCATTGTCAAGAGCACGAATACACTCCTTGAGAGCCAAAAGACTCTTGTTGATTTCTGCTCCTTCAATCCTGTGAGCAACAAAATATAGAATCTAAAGCTGCAAGTTCGAAGGAATGAGAAGAGGGCATTTACTGTAAACTGTTCATGAGTTAGAGGGTGTTAGAAGCAGAAAGGATTATTTAATCAAATAGCGGTTTCCTCTCACTCAAGAAGGACCGAAAAGCAAGTACAAGAAAAACAGAATAGATGGTTAGGGACAAAACAATTACTCATAAAGCATCTCTGCAAAAACCAGCTAGATAAATTACTTGAAGGGACTATTCTATTAGTTTAAAATTTGAACAACCATTAGCCCTTGCTTCATGTGACAAATTGGTTCATTTTCCCCCGTTCAGCTAACCAAACCTGACTTGATAATCACCCATTCAGAGACTTCTATACTTCACAGAAGAATCTTTAAACAGGTGCTTCCTTCAGTAGCATGGTGTTCTTATTTTAAACTAAAAAGTGTGTTGCTATCATTAGAAATTTCAAATTAGAGTACGTTGAGGGTAAAAGTACAGTTTTATTACCCAAAAGTTCATCTCCGATCTTTTAAAGTGAATCACCAGTCACGGCCAGCCAACTATTCTAGTCTCATATAAGTACACAAAAACCTCATTGTTTTTGCCCCTTTTTGCATTGTCAGTATCTTCAGATGCTGTCTTCTATTACTAGCACAAGACCTTAACGCAAAGGTCAAATGCAAGACTTTATTTAGCCCATACACAAGCAAAAAAATAAACAAGACACAAGCTGTCGACAGCAAGTGTTAACAGGAATTAGTACCGTGTCTGCCGGTCATTGTCCGTCGTGTCAGCACCTCTCTCACTACCAGCAAGATCAATGAAAGAAATCTTCCCGACCACCTTCCCACTTTTGTAATCATTTCCGTCATTGTTCCTCTAAGATTCTTTTAGTTCGTTGTGCTAGATCACAACCAGTTGCAATATCGCATGCGATCTTGATGACTCCTCATTAGCACCAGTAGAACCTGTACTTCTTGCTGCATTTCCTCTTGCAATGTATTCTTTCACAACCTGCACATCAGAAACTTCAAACTCTTGCAGTCCAACAATGCAAACTTGTTGACGACCATCTTCCCTCATACAAAGTTTCCTATGTGGAAACAGAAACAGTTAGCAGGGAAACAGTGTTTGAAACAAATCTTACAAGCATTTTGTTTCACAATTGGTCCATATAATGAGTAGGTGATGCACTCATGATCAATTAAGATTATGCAGGAGGTGAGTAGCAAGAAGCAACCGGCCATGCATGACCACTGGATACCCCAGTATCTGAGAGGCATTATTATATGTATTAAGTCAATAAATTTTAACATGACTTTTAGCAAAGACTAAAATAACCATGTACAAGTGAAAAGAAATCACGGTACAAAGCAATAAATATAAATACTAACTTCCTTTCACTGAGAAGATCAAACAACTTTCCTCCATATATCTCGAAATAGCTAAGCCACAGTTTGAATCTCTGATTACGGTAAATACGCTGGTCTAACAATCTAACAAGGTCTTCTGCAGCTCTAAGAGGTAATGGCTGCATTGTGTACGTCTTACCACTCCCTGGGAAGAAGATAAGAATGAGAAGTGGAGCCAGAAATCATATAAATATATGGAACCTATAAATAGAGTCAGAGAAAGTAAATTGCTCCATCTTATTTCCCCTCAAATACATCGATCAAGCTGTGTGAAATCACTTTTTAACAAAATGCATCCCTTATATAAAAAATTAAGAGGCAGAAAGTAGGTAATTACAGTATAGATTGCATCCTTATTTCTGAACCACACAAGGAGTGCAAGACAAGATTCCCACAAATTACAACAATTGTAAAAGACATATCCTTATAACTTAAGGTCAATGACTGTTCAATATTCATGCATTGGATGGTGTTAAACCCCTTGGGTTAACACCTCCAAAGGAGTTGCATTCCCCTTACAAAGATCACTTGTTAACACTCCCAAAGGCATTGTGTTTCCCTTACTAAGATTACTTGAAGTTCATCCTCGCGGATCATGATCACTGGCTTAAAGACGGAAATATGTAGATAGATTGTTCAAAAATTGACTTATAAAAAAAATAATGTTGATAGATTGTTCAAAAATTAACTTATAAAAAAAATAAAGTAAATGGATATTTTCAAGAGCATAACCAGAGACCAACCTTCACGCCTAGAAAACCAAGTCCAGCACAATGTTGTTGGCATTTGTTGTCTATGTGGCATAAGAGAGAGAATGAGTGGAGTTGAATGTGGGAGATTTGTGGAGTACAGGTGAGTCCCACGAGATATGTAGTGTGATTGGTTTGACCAAATTCAAATTTGAAAAAGTAAGAGAAAGTAGGAGAAGGTAGTAGTATGCAAACAGGGGCTAAAATACAGATTAGCCCACCCGAAAAGCCTCAAAGTTCCCCTACAACCCCAATAACGCATATTAAGCTCGAAGTTAGCCTACAGCCCCAAAAGCTCAAATTTCAGCTCAGCAACAGTCTCTTTATTTTTAAAGAGCATATTCCTTCAAATCAAGAGTGTCTCTAAATTTGAAGAGAAAATTTTACACCCCTCCAAACAAGCTCTCCACTCGTAGCTCTTTATTTTACTTTTTAAAAAAACATTTAATGTATTCTCTCATTAAAAACTAATATTTTATCTACATTCTAAGAGCCAATGAAATTATATACAGTTTTGTTTAACCAAGAAATGATTCTTGAACCTTGTAATTATTTAGTTATAGAGTGGGTTTGGAGAGCCAAACCTACTCTCTCTTTTAAAAAGTTAAAATAGAGAGTTTGTTGGAGCTTAATGGTTTGCCTCTGTAAATTAAAAGAACGTCTTGAGTTTAGAAAGCATATTGGAGATGCTCTAAGCTCCATAAATTGATATTGCATAGATAACCATAATCAAGGCAAGTATTGGCTGGCTGCAAAGTATTAAAAAGAGAAGGGAAAAAGAAGAAAAGAGAAAGATATAAAAATAAACGAAGCTGAAGAAGCAAAGAACAGAAAGGAGACTTTGCTCACCCGTCTGACCATATGCAAAACATGTTGCTTTTGTCTTTTGAAAAATGGTGGGGATAACTGGCTCAACAGACTCATGGTAAACCTGATCACGCAAATAATTAGGAATAAATGTAACACAAACAATTAATAGAAACAACTAAAAATCAAAGAAAGTATAAAAGACCAAAAAGACTAAAAGGTAATTAATAACTAAAATAGAACGGAAACTTGAAACTGCAATTCAGAAAGGAAATTTCTAAAGCATTATGGATTTTAAATCATATTTACAACCATTACGTGTAGTACTGTAGTGGAAAGTAAACCAATAACTTTCCACTTAAATTTATTATCATGGAAAGCACTTTAAATTTATTATCACGGAAAGCACTACCTCGTCATTGGTCACATTCTCATCTAGAACAGCGTCAAAACAGAACTCGTGTTTCTCCACATATGCAGTCAGGTCCACCTTCAAAATTGATAAAATGTGAAGTCCTGTTGTCAGATATATGATGGATTTCATTCAGATCCGAATCTTTCGGACTCGTATATTAAGATATGCAAGGGTGCAACAATTTAGGATGACAAGAATTCTTTCACACCTTTAGTTTGGGTTCGTGGACTGTTAAATCAGCATCATCATAGATAGTGACAATGTCATCCTCTTTACGAGCTATTTCCTTTTTATTCAGAGGCCTTTTGCGCACCTGACCACCACCGAAATAGAAAAGACATCTTTGTAGTTATCCATCACACAGCACGAGCATAAAAGCATTACAGGTAATCCAGCACCAAAGAGCAAGTAAACCAACATACAACAACTTTAATTTTGGCAGCATTATTTTCTCTTTCATTCGCAGGTAATCCAGCGGAAGCATCTGCATCCTGATCTTGCTGCTGCCCAATTGCCATGTGAATTTCTTTTTTAAATGCATTGGTGACAGCAGCAGTAGTAGGAGGAGTCATGAAAGGTGATGGCTCAAATGACTCTGAGATGACATGCTGAAGAAAATATCCAATTGAGAAAGCAAAAATAATAATAATTATTATTATTTCGTTATTGGCTGGATTCCTATAAGTCCTACCTATAAAATAAAAAGTATCCAAGTCTAAAACACGTATGACATACATCAGATAAGAGCTCTGTGTCATCCATAGAGTGTAGATCCAAAAGCCCAGCTCCAAAATCTCCCCTAAGTTCAGGAGAATAATAGCCATCTGTGGCAGAATATGCAGCTGAATTTTGTGCAGTAGGAATATAAGGCTCTGAACCAGTTTCAACATTAAAGTTAAGATTCCTCATTAATCTGAAAAGCCTTTGTTTCTCTTCCGCGGACTGAGGTCCATAGCCCTTCACATACCATCATAATATTAGGTTATTAGGCGTACGCCAACTTACATGCAAAAACCAACTCAAATGTTATGCATTCATTCATAAAAATATGTAAAAAGAATTGCAGAGACAATAGATACCAAAACCCTAGAGACACAGCAAAATCCAAGTCCTCTATCAGGGCAATGTATGTTCAGTACAATTAAATGAAGCCTTTTTCACTGTAGACGAAACCTTAGACAAATATGTGATACTCAAAAATCCTTATTATCATAAAATAAGCACTATATTCTCTTAAAAATATTGACATCGCGCCCGCCCATGGCCCATCTACCCATACAGACATGGAGAGCCATTTGATAACAATCCACCCACCTAAACAGCAGACACAAATGGTGATTGTAAAGCTGAATCAAAACCGCGAGGCAAGAAATAGCATCGGCCATTACAAATGAAATTCTAACTCGCAAATTTCCTATTTAGTATTTTATCAACGCAAGAACAAATATTGTCCATCCAAATAAAGAAAGACGGAAGGAACATGGGTAGATAGCACAAATAAAAATATTAAGTGGAAAAGGATTACCTGCATGAGGAGGCTAGGAAGCTGGCGGTGTTCAACAGCGTTGGACGACATTGGAGAGGCGAGATGCTGCAAACCAGCGGGCTGGAGCCATCGAGCCATCACGGCATCACCTGTATCTCCGCCAGAAAGTTCCAGCATCGTCGTACAGAGAAGTGGCTGCCGACGCATTGCTCTGCTGCATCTGGCCACCTATGTGGCGCATTGATCGCTTTTGCGGAGCCAATTTTCAAGATCTGTTTTTGTTTTCCCAAAAATAAAATTCAACAGAAAAAATCGTAACTCCAAAATAGAAGTCTGAATGTATCATGAATGAAGGGAAAAATGTACTCACAAGACGGGGAAAATGGAAATTCCGAAACAAAGAGACACATTAACGTGAATCGCAATTCGCACCAGTCTAGCCCAAACTTGGAAATGCCAAATTGCTTCAACCGGAACTGTTGCATAAAAAACCGGGAAAAAAAGCTCTAACTATAAAAGCATCAGCAAAATCCATCGCACGAACATAATTGTTCCCGGAAATTTATAACTACCTGCATGAACAAAAATTTCAAATAGAATGCGAAGAGATCTAGGAGTTAAGAAGAATAAACCGAAAATATGAAAGTTTTGAGAGATTGCTTGGAAGAGTTGGAATGGGAGTGCTTTGATAAAAATAACTAATTATTGTGTGTTTCTTTTGCTTTACTTTTGGTGACAGGTAAAACTACCTCTGCATTCATGCATTTATTTATACCTTGCAAGTTATTGCTATATATATGTTTTGTTCATATTGATTTCTCATTTTCTATTTATGTGTGGACGGATTTCCCCACGTGATACCACGGGCACTGACCTGCCATACCAGTGAGTTGTGGCATTGTAATCTCGCCCGGCAACTCATTTTCGGGTTTTCTATTTTTTTTTTTTTTTTTTTGAGAAAAAAATTACTTTCATTCATTAAGGTTGCCACAAACCAATGGCAAAATAAATAGAGGTAAACAATCAAATCAGTGACAGTCAATGGAGATCCTACCGCAATTGACGCTAACAAATGCGCCACTTTATTCGTCCTACGGGGAGGAACATATAAAGAAGCTAGAGTTCCGTTCGAATGTTCATCACGTAAACGGTAAACCATGAAAAATATTGAGGGCATCCATTCTAACTTCCTGGATCTTCCAATCTTCATTCACAGCACAAAAGAGCCCATGTCTAATGGCCATGATCTCCACAGCTTCCACCGAAACTAGACCACTAACGTGCATTGCAAAAGCTCCTAGAACCATGCCTTCTTCGTTCAAAAAAATCCCACCAAGACCAACACCATCCTACTGAACTGCTGCGTTCGTGGAGAGCCAAATTCCCGAAGAACAGTTTTGCCCCCACGCCAATCCAAAATTTGCCGTCACACGCCTGTCCCCCCTGCTTTAGATACTTCAAACGTGCTTGCTGAAAGCTGCCCAGGTAATCCGGCACTTGGCTGCCAACGAGAGCTACTTCGCGCCACTGACCTTGGTTAGTAAATCTATTTCTTCTGTCTACATGGCCCTAAGAAGCATGCAAATTGGCTTAGAAACTCCGGAAGGCAGCCCCAAAACTCTCTCCACCACCTCTGTCCCATTTTCATGAAGTATAGAGGTTGAATTACATGCCCAAACCCCATCTCACGCCACAACTGTTTTGCCCAGCTATAAAGGAAGAAGACGTGACAATTTGTCTCATTCGCCCCACACCAAACACAGCGAACATTATTCTCCACATGGTGCCTCCTAAGATTCCCTCCGCTAGGGAAAGCATTATGCAACATTTTCCAAATGAAGCAAGTAACTTTTGGAGGGATATGAAGCTGCCACAGGGTCGTCCATTTCGAACGTGACAGGTTTAAGCTGCCTACTTCCTGTTGTTGCTCCCATTCATACACCAATTGACACCCACTTTTAACCGTGTACATTCCCGAAGTCGTATAGCGCCATATAAAAGCATCTACCTCAAAACTATCCGCCAGTGGGATGGAAAAAATCAGGCCAGCTCTTCCGATCTAAGAAACATCCCTCGAATAAGTGGTTCATTCCAAGCTCTATTCACCATTAAATCTGCGACCCACTCCAAGCCCTCCTATTGTTATGAAATCGGTCTAAATGAGTAGGGGCGGGGCAACCACCGATCTTCAAAAATCCGAATGTCACGCCCTCCTCCAACCCTCTATCGCAATCCCTCTTCAACAGGTTTCGTCCCCAAAGCAAGCTCTTTCAAAGATATGAAGAGCCCGGTTTATCTTCCACCTCTATAATGTTTGTGTTCATGAAGTATTTATTCTTCAAAACAACTGCCGCCAATGTATTAGGGTTTTCCAACAATTGCCAAACTTGCTTTACAACCAAAGCCTGATTAAAATCCACCATGTTGCTGAACCTCATTCCTCCTATTTTTTTCAATTCATACAACTTAGTCCACCGAACCCATGCTATACTCCGTCCGCTGCCTTTTGAGCCTCACCAGAACCGAATCATTAAGCTCTTCAAATCATTACTAACCGCATTTGGTAGCTGAAACAAGCTCATGATATATGTGGGGATTGCTTAGATCACTGACTTCAAAAATACCTCTTTCACTGCTGTGGACAATTGCTCAACGTGCCAACTATATATTTTTTTCCCACATTCGTTCCCTCAGGTAGGCAAAAGCCCTCCGGTTTCTACCAAAAAGTGCCGAAAGTCCTAGGTAAGTGTCATGTTATCGGGCCTCTGCAACCTCCATCTCTTACAACACCTCAATTTTCGCTTCCTCCGTTGTATTTAGGCTGAATGTTATAGCTGTTTTATCCATGTTTATCATTTGTCCATATGTGTTTCCATAAGTCTGTATAACATTCATAATCTAACGAGCATCATCCCTTTGAGCCCTGGCGAAAATAAGTGAGTCGTCCGTGAAAAATAAATGATTTATTCGTGGCCCTTGCCTACAGCACTTGCTGTCCTTGATAAGTCCTTAGCTTCAGTTACTCGAAGTGCTTCTAAAAAACCTTCAGCACAAAGCATAAGTAAATATAGGGACATGGAACATCCCTACCGAAGCCCCCTAGATGGACATACAGATCCTTGGTACTCTCCATTAATACGAAAGGTAAAAGCAATAGAAAATATACAATCAAGAATTAAATTTACCCATCACTCAGGAAAAAAACTTTCTACGCATAACAGAACATACATACCCCACTTGACCCTATCATAGGTCTTACTCATATCTAGCTTAATTGTCATAGACCCGACCCTACCATTACGTTTACTAACTAAAGAGTGCAATAATTCAAAAACGATAATGGCATTTTCAGTAATGAGTCTACCTGGCGCGAAGGCATTCTGGTTTGCAGCTACAATAAGGTTCAGAATTTTTTGAGGCTATTTGCTAAGGCTTTGGAGATGAGTTTATAAAGGGTGTTGCAAAGGCTGATAGGCTGGTATTCCGACAAGCGATCTAGGTTTTTCTTCTTCGGAATGAGCACCACTTCAGTCTGATTAACAGCCCTGATATGGTTGGAGCATAACACTCCCTGAGTTTGACCTCTTAATAAGCTCTCTAGCAGACAAGGAATCAAGAATACCTATCTGAAGAGATTGTTGAAGACTTGAAGTGGTCTACTAAGATCACGTATATTGATCTGAAATTACCGGGACCACCGATTTGAAAAGGTAGTATAACTGATGTTATAAGACCATATATATTAACCTAGAAAGACGATGAACAGTAACCTGAAGAGATCATAGTGATGGTTTGAGAAGACCATGACCACTGACCTGAAGAGGTCATAGATCATGAACATGTGGACAGCAGAACACATGGCAAGAACACAAAGCATAGAACAAGAGCAGACCTCTAAAGCGAAGAGTAGCGACGAGACCACATGGCAAGAACACAGAGCATAGAATAAGAGCACACCTTTAGAGCGAAGAGTAGCGACTAGAACATATGGCAAGAACACATAGCATAGAACAAGAGCACACCTCTAAAGTGAAGAGTAGTATACTTCTAGAGTGAATAGTAGCGACCAGAACACATGGCGAAAACACATAGCATAGAACAAGAGCACACCTACAGGGCGAAGAGAGCATACCTCTAGAGCGAAGAGTAGCGACCAGAACACATGGCGAGAACATAGAGCATAGAATAAGAGCACACATCTAGAGCGAAGAGTAGCAACCAGAACACATAGTGAGAACACAGAGCATAGAACAAGAGTATAGTGACCATAACACATAGCGAGAACACAAAGCATAGAAAAAGAGCATACCTCTAGGTCAATATATGTGGTCTTATAACATCAGTTCTACTACCTCTTCAAACCGGTGGTCTAGGTATTTTCATATCAATATACGTGATCTTATTAGACCACTTCAAGTCTTCAACAGCCTCTTTAGATTGGTATTCTTGATTCCTTGTCTGCTAGAGAGCTTATTAAAAGGTCAGACTTAGGTAGTGTTATGCTCCAACCGCATCAATTTGCGCCATATGTGGGAATCCTCTTCGAAAGAAAAAGGCATTTCTGGAAGAACTCGTCAAGGTACATAATACAAACCAGATATCTCTAGCTCCATGCCCCTTCCCCCTCTGAAGAGGACCATGTTTCCAACAACCCAGTCCATGGTGCCCCTGGCACTGCAGAACCAGATCCATGGTCTGATGAAACTTCTATAAGCCCAACCTCCCTCGAATGGGATGGGCGGCCTAGACACGAAATCCAACTGCATCAAGCCCGGACTGATTTCCCCACATTCAACACTCCCAAGCATGCGTCAACCACTTGTGAACGCATGTTGCCCCAATTTTTCTGATAGAATAGAGCATGGAAACCTTCAACACCCGGGGCTTTGTGAACCCCCAAATCAAACACAGCCCCATCAATCTCTTCCGCCATGAAATCTTTTGCAAGAACATTGATTTCATCTTGACCCAAAGTCTGTTCTATCCCCTCCAAACCCTCCTCCAATGCCTCTAAACTTGGATTGCAGCTACGGAAAATATCAACAAAATAAGTTTCAATATGCTAGACCAAATTTGCATTTCCCTTCACTTCCTCACCACTCGAATTGAAAAGGCTATGAATGAGGTTCAATTGATATATGCTACTATCCTTCCCGTAAAAAAATGTGTATTACAGTCCCTTTTATGTAGCCATTCTAATCGAGACCTCTGTCTCCAATACCCCTCCTCCCGACACTGAAACACTTCCACTTCCTTCTCCAACTTTTTTTATCTCTACCATATTAACACCCGAATTTTCAGCATCCCATAATTCCTTAAGGCATTGTTGCTTCATTCAACTCCTGTCTCCAATGGCCAAATTGTTCTTTACTCCATCTCTTCAAACACTCGTTGACCCGATTCACTCTCTCCACTACTTCCTCCAGCCCCTCTCAGCCAACGCTCCATTCCACGCCAACCCTCAAATTCTCTTCCACCACCTTATCATATCCCCCTTCTCTGGTCTAAAAGGGCTCAAATCTAAAGCCACTTCTACACTTCACCCTACTCTCCGGCCACCCATGAAAGTATAAAATAATGGGATTGTGGTCCGAACTAGAGTAAGGCAAGTGTCCCACCCCCCGCATATCAAAAAGTTTGTTCTCCATTGTACTAATCTAATAAACCTATCCAACCGTGCTTGAATATGTGCCTCCTTCTCCCACCTATTATTCCATGTGAACTTTGGTCCTTGATAGCGAATTGAAGAAAGCCCCCAGTTAAGCATGGCATCTTGGAACACCCTCATGTAAGCAATAGGCCGATCCTCACTCTCCCCTATGTACTCATGCAATTCACATGTCTCATTGAAATCACCAGTGCATAGCCAAGGTAAATCCCCTTGCTCTCCCAGTCTACTTAACAGTGTCCATGAATGGTGATGTTCTGAAATTTTGGGATTCCCATAAAAGCCCGTGAAGTGCCAAAGAAAACCATCTACAGATGTGATCAAAGCGTCAATAAGTCCTTTTGATAAGGATTGAATCTCCACCCTCTAATCATTATCCTAAAGCAACATCAAACCACCACTGGACCTCCTTTGGTACCACAAAACCACTCTGATACCCCAACTGAATCCTTAAGACTCTGCCCTAGCACCATATAACTTAGTCTCAGACAGGAAGACTAAATTGGGAGAAAAACTTTAGATTAGCCTTCTAACCTCCACGACCGTATGGACATTCTCCAACCCCCGTACGTTCCAACTTTGGTAATTTATGGCGCTCGGCGGCTCTGCAAACTAGAGCTCGCCTATTCAATTTCATCTGACCCCTCAATACTTATAAAATCGTTCTCCAACCTAACCTATTTGCCCGACCAACCGAACCTCTACTTCCCCCTTTACCTCTTTTTTCTGCCAGGGTGAAGTTTGTAACAAAATATCGGTCGCCTTCATCATCAAACCCCCCCACCACCGGCCTGTTGTGCTTTCGCATTGAAACAATCCGTTGTCCTGGAACCTCTACCTTGCCTTGTCCACTGCCTATTGCCATCCCTTCTTCTCTCTTACTCGTTCCCTCAATCCCCCTCTCTTGTCACTCCAGCTACTTCATTTCCTTTCTTTCCCGCTCCGCCTCCCAATTGAATTCCTTTCTTCCTTAGTTCCAGCAATTCTATTAATCTCCCTAGCCCACTATTCTTCCTACGCGCAGCCACCACATTTCTCTCATCACCCAAAACATTGTCACCATCACTCTCCTCCACCACCGTCCAAGATACCTTCCCCTCCATATCATTTTTTCGTCTACCCGTTTCACTCACCATCTTCCTTACCGAACCTCCTCCTTCCTTCCTAGTAGTCCCTGAAGCCGTGTCTCTCCCTGCCCCGCCTTAATCGCACATGACCATTTTTCACCTGGAGTGAATCATCAAACCGTTTCACGACTCCAACAACACTCCGTCCTCCGTTCATTGGACATTCACTATGGCGATGTCTGATTAAATTGCATTTTGACGAACTCACTCGCCCCCGTCGGAAGTATAAATGAGATGATTTGTTTGTTAAATAACCATGGACCACCATTGCAAATCCATATTCAATCTGCTTCCCTCTCAAAGATAAACAAATGTGTTACTATTTCCACTTGACTCCATGACAAAGCTCCGGTCCGTCCTCCATATAAGCTAAACGACTGACTCGAAGCCCTCCCTATTCACTGGACAGTAACCAAGAATTTTGCCCACTAGCGCCCGTTGCATGCGCTCGGTTCTCTGGTCCGTTCTAGTATTACCCACCACTACAATCAGCATAGTCTCTGCATCCAATTGAAGATTGTGACATAACTGTGCATCGCGTCTGGATCCATGAAGAGAAATCAGTCAGAAAACCCTAACCAAAATAAACGGTGCTCACGACGAAGAAGAAAAACCGCCAACAGTGACGGAAAAACTGGCACAAGGTTGGAAAACCCTGATCCCCAAGAGAAAGATAGGTAATATGCAGTTTTCAGGTTTGTTGGTTGGTCCCAATTAGAGATCAATCTTTTATCTCAGTATTCATTTATACAGCACACGGATTGTGTTTGATTTTTGACATTTGTTGTTCTCTAATTATCCTAATCCTAATCCGAACGTATAAAAAGAACCAATCCTAATTCACTATTCATTTTTGGTCGTTAAAACAACGCCGTTCTCTTTTCTCAATTTACTCAAAAAAGTCGGTTGCATATTTGTCTCTTTCTACACTCTATTATATCGAGTCTTTCTATGGTAACATATATGGTTCCAAAGTTTGGAACCAGATTTATTCATGCGGCCACATGGACGGATCCATGAGGCCGCATAACCGTGTGGTGGAAGTACGACCGCACAGTGAGTCAGTACGGGCGTAGGGACTGATTTGTGCACCCGCACTGCGTTGAAATTTTTTGGATGTGTGGACGCACAGCCGGATGTGCACCTGCGCACTCCGTCAATGACCTTCCGATCTCCTGTATGAACAGATCTGGTTCCAAAGTTGGAACCAGATCTGTTACTATAGAAAATCCCCTGTGTCATCTCCTTTATCTTTTGATCCGCTTCTATTTTCATTTCCCAAAGATTTCAATCTACTTCTGTCTCTGAAAGTGAAGAGAAAAATGGGTTCCAAGAATGGATTCTCAGGAGAAAGAAAGTAGTTCGAAAGTGGCTTTGTTTAGGGAAGTTCACGGGTTGTTGGTGAAAGGGGAGAGGGAAAACATCGAGGTTTCTGCAAGGTAAGGGTATTTCGTGTAATTTTGAGGACAATTTCTCGACTCCGTTGGCCACCGTTGAAAGGGAAGAGAACATCAAGGTTTTTGAAAGGTAAGAGTATTTCGTGTAATTTTGAGGACAATTTCTTGACTCCATTGGCCATTGGGGATAGTTCATTTTATGATGTTCATTTGCTGTGTGTACAAGAAATTTTTCCTTCCCAAGCAATTTATATGTTACTATTATTTTCTTGTTCTCTAGGCGTATGCAATTTCTTCTGAGGAGTATTATATCCAGCAATCCTCTACTCAAATATGAAGGTGTGGGAGAACTTTTTCCTTCCCAAACAGTTTGTATGAAATTTCTTTGGGACTGATGGAAGATACCATGCCTTGGTTTCAAGTGTTTCCCACATTCTCAATTTGAACCTGCATTGTCAGTATTATCACCCTATATCTATATTCTACATCTCAGTTAATTTAAAACTCAAAAAAATAATAATAATAAATTAATAATAATGATTAGTTTGCCAATTATAGATCAGAAGGGAGAATCAAGTCACTTTTATCAAAGGAAACCCAAACTTGAATCATTAAGGGTGAGTTAATTAATTCCTCAAACTATATCTCTATGTACTTCCTCAGGTTTTAGAACTGCTCAAATGGATTGTGCATTATCAGGCTCAAGCAATGTCTCGAAACATCATCTCTGAACCGTAGGATTTCTATCTATTGCTCTACCATAGGGAAATGGATCGATTGAATTATGCAATAGACATTTAGAGGTATTTCGCTTATCAAGTCAAGTTTATCCTCACAAATTACTCGATGCCATAATTTTCATGTAAGCTGTGATGTGTTTTGAGTTTGATTGATCGTAAAACTACTTGTTTTGTCATTTGATTACTTTGAGATTATATTGTATTTGTGAAGGGTTTTAATTTTTGGATTTTACCATTGTAACATCGGCCAGAGGAAAATGTTGACCCTTCACCATGTTTACACTACTTTACTTTCGTAAAAGGATTGATTCAGCTTGCATATGGTGTAAATGAGGATGAATTGCTACTTGTTCCTAAAAAAAATTACATCCATGTTAGTCCCTATTCATGCATTATTATTTCTTGGTTTTCTCCATTGATATTTGAAGCTTTGTGCTGGATTAACAGTGGAGAAAACTAATGCAATTCTTTATCATAGGATGCTTCCTATAGTTTGGTGTAGTTTTTTAAGTTTTTTTTTTTTTTAATATGGTTATTGTACGTTTTGATTTTTAATTGAGAACGCAGCTTTGTCATAAATATTGTGATATTTTTTTCAAATTATTTTGTCGAAGTATTGATGTACATGTTCTCTTGAAATATGCATCTTTTTCCTGCAGTTTTTGCAAAAATTCTGTCTTGACAATGTTATGTTTCATTGTATTTGAAGTTACACACAAAATAAATAAACTTGTACATTCTCTAATTACTCTCTAATATTTGAGTTTTCATATTTAAATTGGCTAAGCTGTATATTTGGGAATCAATTATGTGTTCGTTTCACATTTGTTTTGTGTTTGTCCAGTTGTACGATAGCAACTATGAGGATTGAGGACATTGCTGAGGAGGACAAGCTTACACCTTTTAAAATTCCATAGAGATGTAGATGCATGTGGAAGAAAAAAAGCATATTAGAAATTAACATTGACCATGCAATGGAGGTTTTTATGCAAGTTCAAATGATAACGAGGCCGGAAAGGAACCATCTGATTATGTTAAAGTGGTTTTTTTTGCTCGGGACTTTGCTTTCATCTTGACCAGTGTAGTATGTTAAATTTCTCTTCAAGATAGCACTATGACTGCAGGGGCGGAGCGAAAGAGGGGCCGTGGGGGGCGATCGCCCCGGCAACATCAGTGGCCGCACCGGCTGTCGCCCCTGCAACAATTTCCCAAAAGATTTCAGCTGTGAAAGATTTGCTTGAGAAGGGAAGTCGGGACGTAGCCAACGGAGGTCGAGTGCAGTCGTTACACTGGGTTTGGATAGAATGTTTCAAGGTTTAAAAGCTTCTGCCATGGAAGTCTTGAAAAGAACCCATTTGCAGAACGTGGCGGGGGAAATGGAGTTGGGGCTGGGAAGATGTCCTAATTAAAATATTACCCTTATTTTAGTTGCTGACTTTTGAATTGTGCCAGAAAAAATAGATTAATAAGTTAAGCTCAACAATCATTTTAAATCTCACAAGACATCAGATTTATTTTAAAATGGATAAATAACTTTTCCATTTTTTTCCCTTTTTTTCTTCCTTCAAAAAAAAAAAAACTTTTCCATTTTTTTCTTTTAATTGGTTCTTTTTTAAATTATGTGCATGTTAACCTGATAGATTTCACTAAATTAGGAGAAAATAATCCCTTCCAACTTGTATAATTATTTAAGTGATAATAATTGTAGTGGTATAAGGAATTTGAAATGTAGTTTTTATTCTTATTATCATTAAATAGTTTTAATTTAAACTTATATTATTATTAGATGGAATAATCTTAATTCAAAATATGAATTTCCTTCCAAGTTTTAAATTGAGTTTCATATTATTTTCATGTCCAAATCATTCTATCACCATCTCGCCAAGTTTTAACATTTTCTTTTTAAAATTAGTAAACATCGTGAAAAAATAAATAATCACTTGACATATTATGATATTAATCAGCATTTTCCATATAGATAGGCTAATCCTTCAAATTATTTATATACGGTAAAGTGTCATCATATGATATATTAGTCTATGCAAAACATAATTAGTCCACTTTCATTTTCTCTATTTAAGACGTAACAAATAGTATCCTTAATAATATATGTTAATTCACTTGATCTAATTGAATGATTGATTTAATATCAAAAATTTTATCTTTACATTTAAGTACATAGCTCTCGGATTTCAACTTGAGTTCTAAATGCTATTTATAAATTTGAACTAATTAAATATAGAACCGGTCTGAATGATAACAACTGAAACATATTCTGATCCGATAAAGTTGAAGAGTCAATGCCATATTATATTTTTGCTAATTTCAATTTAGTTAAAAGTTTAATTTGTAATAAAGAGAAATTCTAGTTCAAGCAAGTTAATTTATATATATATCCTTTTTCTTCTAGCATAAAATTTTGAAAACCTTTTTTGGGACTGACAAAGGACCGGCGGTTGTCAGTCGCGGGGGGGGGGGGGGGGGGGGGGGGGGGGGGGGGGGGGGGGGGGGGGGGGGGGGGGGGGGGGGGGGGG